>CAJPEX010003563.1:0-27998 GCA_905338405.1 Notodromas monacha
TATTCTCAACATTACAGTGTACTCATCCATGTCTTGATAGAAAATTTTACTACATATCTCACTAGGGTGTTACATTCCCTGCCATGCATGTGATCCTTTCAAACTGGGCACCACCCTTGGAAAGAAGCAGAATGGTTACCATGGTGTATGCTGGTGAGTCAACGTTATTTCAAATGTTCTGAATTTTCTCTGGCACTAATGACATTTCGTAGGCTCATGCATGGGAACTATACTAACCCTAGCACAAGGGGGAGTCATGATGCGGGCTTGGGGTTGGGTGTCAATTTTTTATTTCTATGGAGGACTGACAGTGATATGGTTTGTAGCTTGGTTCTTCCTTGTGTCAGATAGTCCTGAAAACCATCCTTACATATCCAAGGAAGAGAAATTGTTCATCCTGGCAACTCTGAGCAAGGAGAAGAAGACAGTTAGTTAAGAATCACTTCTAAACCTTGACAAGAAAATGACATCATGAACTTGACTTCCTTTAGATCTCAACCATGCCATGGAAGCAAATTTTGACGTCAGTTCCATTTTGGGCGCTACTGGTGACTCACATGGGAAACAACCTGGGTTACTGGATGCTCTTAACTCAGCTGACAACTTACATGAACAATATCCTTCATTTTGAAATCCAAGAGGTCAGCAAGGCTCGTCAAAACATTCCAGAAGGTTTAAAAAGATTTATCTTGTACTTCAAAGAACGGACCCCTCTCTGCACTTCCCTATGTTTTGCTGTTTGGATGGACACAGATACATGCTCAAATAATGGACTACTGCAGGTCCAAGAAGATTTTGTCAACAACAGCAGTCAGAAAGATCTCCAACACCTTCGGTAACATTCGTGAAGCTATGACATGGGCAACTCAATTCATGACAACTCTTTCAGAAGATAGTGATTTTAAAATGCAATGATGCCTAAACCTCCAATAACTTCAGTTTATAGTGAGCCTCACAAAATAAATTCATGGGCATTCACAGTGAAATTAATATGAATCAGAAATTTTGTCTCATCCCAACAAGCACAATTTTAATGAAAAAAATTTGAATCCTGATCAGGAACCAACCAAACGAACTACAAGAAAGAATTCTTCGGAATCGAGTTCATTCATCATTGTTCCATAAAATCATGAAAGATGGAAATATGAATTTGGAGGCTGCTTAGAAAGGCTGATCGTTTGGATTTGAATCAATTGAATGCAATGAGTAACACTCAGCGCAAGCATAATACAGTGCTTATGAAGGTTATCAAATGTAAATACTGACACATTCACATATAGTTAAGTATTGTCGCAAATAAATTCAGTTGTTCAAATTTCGTTCCCAATGAACAATTTTCAAGGTTACTGCAATGAAGTCACTCCGCTATTTGAGTCATGGTACTTGTGGCGCCACGTTTTCCGAAGATCACGTGACCTGAGCATGCTACACACGCTCGGGCACGTTGACAACAACTGTACACGGGTACGGCGTGGTACGCGCCCGGTATGTCGTAACACCGACTACCGGGTCGGAGAACGAGGAAAGGAGGAGGAGGGTCGGAAGAGCGTGGCGTGGGCTCCGAAGCCCACAGAAGAATTCGTGCAGCGATTCAGAGTGGACCTCTGTTGTGTTGTTGTCTGTTTGTCTGAGCAATTATTTGTCTTGTCTAAAAGCCTTGAATCTGAAGTGTGTTGTGAGAATGGGCTCCGAAGCCCACAGAAGAATTCGTGCAGCGATTCAGAGTGGACCTCTGTTGTGTTGTTGTCTGTTTGTCTGAGCAATTATTTGTCTTGTCTAAAAGCCTTGAATCTGAAGTGTGTTGTGAGATTGTATTAAAGAGAGCAAACTTCTTGGGACTCCCTTCTGGAGGATCCGGCCGGTAAAGGCTGAATCTGCTTTTTATTTCCCTTTCAAATCCCTTGTCGGTTTCCACCCGACAACATCCCTGGATTAGTTTTATCCCTTTCAGCTTCTTGGCCCTTTCATTTTGGGAGCCAGGAGAAGAGTTCCCATTTAGAGGCCACAAAACATTAGCAGAAAAAGTCCAACTTTGGGAAATCACAACACATTTTTGCCAGACAAAGTCTGACTTTGCCCTATGCCACCTGGCTTGGCTTCCATGGCCTTCAACAAAATTTAAACCTGGGCCCACCTGAGAAAATCTGTACTTTGTCCCACAATTGGAAAGAACCCGTTGCCGCAGAAGGGTTAAACCATATTTGCGGTCTTGTAGGTGAAACTTGCCGCTTTCTAACTTGCCACACACCCAACCTGCCTCAAGCTGTTGAACTTGCTGCTGTCACATCTTAATGATGGGCTGGCTAAATAACATGCATTTTTTTGGTGACAAGGTTTTTTTCATCTTATTTTACTGTACTATTTTTTCCCTTTTGTCCAATTGCAAACATATTCTGCTGTGAACCAAAATTTAAAAAAATTTCAAGATCTGCCTGAATTAATTATCAAGTACAGCAAGTTGAAGCATCAGCAACTTATAACAGCTGCAAGCTGAGACTGCAGTGAGAAATGATTGCGGCAACTTTTTACAGATGCAACTTGTTACTGCAGTCACTTTGAGCTGTGGTCACTTGCAGCAGGAACAAGTTACAGTGCAGCAAGTTAAGGTGCGGCAAGCTCAACTGCACCAAACTTTACCTGCACCATTTGCAGAAGCTGAGGGTATACAGTAAAACCCCTGTACAAAAAATACTGCTACAACAAAATTTTCAGCATGACACACTCTTTTCAAAGTTCCAGCAGAAATCCTTTAGAGTACATGTTATGAAAATCTTGTTACAACAAACTCTAATGCCAACATAACGTTTTATTCAGGAAAATGTGATCTTGTAATTAAAATCCCCATTGAAGGCAGACACAGTCTCAAATTTCCCAAGAAAAATACGACTAACTTATTCTTGGGACATAAAAGTGGAATCAAGGTCAAGCATTCTTCAAAATTCACCCAAACATCATCTCTTTCAAAATTTGCTTCCTGGATTAGGAAATATAGGTTTGAAGGGGGGTAGATGAAAAAAATGAACTCAGCAAAACTCATGTTGAAAGATGTTTGTGTGCTTGAAAATCACATTCTTTTTTGAAAATCTACAGAACAAAGAATTCCTTGGAGAAACTTAAAGTCAACAAGAAGTGCCAATGTTTACCTGTTATTCAGAGTGAATGTTTGTTTTTAACATTTCAATTTCTTTTTGAAGATCACAGTTTTTCAAACACGGAAAAACAGCTGAAAAGACCACAAAAGGAAGATGTTGAATGTATGCAGCTTTAATTTTTAAAAAGTCTTCCAATAAGCAACAATTTTTGAAAATCTTATTATAACAATTTATTCTCTAAATAAACTTTTTTGGAAGTTCTTAAAAGTTTGTTGTTACAAGATTTTACTGTAATACAAATTATATAGCCCTTTCTTCGAAGAGTTTTTCAAGTATTGGGAACGTTTTCGGAACTAAAATCCCTGTGAAGTTTTCTCTTTTTGAGCAGCCGCTGGTGTGAGACTTCCCTTGTAGTTTATTTTAAATTTCGTAGGTGTCGCTCGATCACGGGAATACTGTATATCCTTTCAAGTCATTTCACTCATACAAAAAGATGAAGAGTCTGCCATGCAAATCAAGCAAAACTCAGCTTACAATGCCGATCCTTATACTCAAATAAATTTAAATTTAATTTTTAGAAGGAAATCGGAAATATATATTTGGTTAAAAACAGGAATCTGGAATATATGAGCACATTAACGATTCGCTCTCATTCTGCTCCAATTGCATACATTTGCAGCAACAAAAAACAGAAGAAAATCTGCAGCACTCTTTCATTCTCAATTCGAATAGATGGAGAAAAGGCTTCCAATCCCTTTTGCAATGCTACACGCGATGTAGTAACAAAAACTTCCAAGAATCCCACCAATCAATTAAGTCAGCTGGACGTCGAAAAGTTACTCTCTTTTCCTGCATGAAGATCCGTTCTCCAGAATGGGTAACCAGGGGTCTGATAAAAGTTCTTGACAAAAAAAAAAACTTGAGACTGCATACGATGGAGCTGAAATACAATTATTCTTCAGAAAAAAACACTTTCTGGCACAAGAAAAAATTCAGCCATCTTTTGACATATTTTGCAGAGAAATTTTTCCGACAGCCCTCTGCTGCTCTTCAATCAAAAGATGAGGCACCCATCTTACAGATCTCTTTTTTTTTTAGTCCAGCTTCTCCTTCAAGTTTTTTTAAGGTTGATATGGCATTCACTCCAATAGAGGGGCAATCATCAGGTCTTCCAAGGTTGTTCTGCTGTTTTTATCAACAACCACCTGCACAACCACCACATCTTGAGATAATAACTTGGTGGCCACGGAGGCAGTTGTTGACCCTTCCATGGAAAAGTTGGGATATTTTTGCAAACGTTTGTGCCCATGAGGACTGAAATTGAAGAGCATCAAATGACCACCATCAAGTCACACATTAAGACAAAGTCCAATATTTTTTCTCTCCTGGAAGATATTTCCTTGCTGCAAAAATCCTTGCTGGGTGGCATTTTTCTGCATTTGCAATACAGAATTAGCATTTAACCTGAAGATGAATCCCCCTTCCTAATTACTTTCAAACCTGGGCCTTCTCAACCTTGGTGTCCTTTTTGACCTGCAGCAAAACTTGAATGTGACTGTTAGCAAAAGATATCCCAAATTTGGTCTGGGGTGGAAAGGAGGCTGTCACTGTCCAAATGTTATTAAAAATTGTGATATAACCTTGAGAGAACTATATACATGTACTAAACTGCAATTCGACCCTAATCCATTGCTGGACTATGGTCAAGATAAAATGGTGGAATTGGAAGACACGGCATGAAATTGAGTAAGAGCAGTACTGTTTACAAAAACACTAGAAAATTGACTGAAGCAGGTTAAATTGCAGGGCATAGCTAAGATTTCAAGTCAACTTCCCAGCAAATTTGACCATCAAATTGCTGGATGGATAAAGTGTTGTGGTCAAATTGTAAGGTACCACCTGTACAACCCTTATAGAATTAATGCCAGGTTAATTTCAAGAATTTTGAAGGACAAGCCAAGCAACACAAAAGAAAAGTAATCTGCAAGATTTATGTCTCATCCTTTGAGCAAAGGGCAGGAAGCTACCATAGGGCCTTTTCCACAGCAAAAAAAGCCTTCACAAAATTTGTCAAACAGGTGGCTGCATTTTTTCCTTGTGCCAAAGAACACCGTTTTTAAAAACGATCATATATAGTCTTTCAGTTCAATTTCATGAAGTTTCAATTTTTTCTTCCTAAAACTTTTGGTAGGTCCCTCCTAATAATACAGCGAGGAAAAAGGAGAAAAGCTGACCTCCCGTTTCCACACCAAGGACCTCAGCGGCGGACTCGCTTGCACATCGCATTCGAAATAGGCATCATCGCCGACTTTGATGTTCTCTGGGTCCAGTTTGTTTCCGAATCTCAAGTCCAAAACAGGTGGATCTAGAGAAGAAGAAGAAAACAATACAAATAATCAAATGCATTCCTCTGGTGAACGATCATTAATTAGAATCACACGATGAGTCGTCTCTTCCCGCCGCGGCTGTAAAAACTTCATGCGTTTATTTTTTTTTTGTGCAAATATATCTTCTGCTTTCGATCATTTTTCTCGGTTCCATTCATAACATTTCAAATATTTTCAACCGTTGTTGAACACTGGTATGAAAAAGAAACCAAGACAAAAAGAAGAATTCGATTAATTCTGTTTCAAGTCTTAAACCGCCCGCCCTACTATATGATAGACCTCGTATTTCTTTCAAATTTTTTATTTGTCCCTGCTTTCATTTTTTTTTGTGTGCATAGGTTCGAGTGATTTCATACATTCAAATTTCTTTTTAGACAATCACACATTGACTAGAAAAGCACAAGCAAAAAGCAGTATTCAGTAGTTTCCACTTCAGCAAACGGCCACCGCTCGAAAAAACTTGATGAATTTACAATATTCCCAATTTTGTAGATGTCGCCTGCTCTCAGTTCTATTTTGCTATTGATTCCAAGTACTGTATTGTACTGTAAAAGAATTACTTGTTCGTATATCCAACACCTTCAATCCCAGACTGCAGAATTTCACTTACCTTTGCTTATAGTTGTGAGAAAATACCTGCTTATCCGGATGATTTTAGAATACCTTCTAAAAGCATCCTGATTTTCAAAATTTTAGGGTCTAAAATAAATCTGTTTTATGCGATTCGTGCAAAAAATTCGCTCAAGTTGACGTGTGGTCAATTTATGTTTATTCATGTCATTAAATCAGGTAACACCTGCCTTCACGTTGAGAAATATTTGATTTAAAAACAAACAAACAAAAAAAATTGACGAAAATGCCCCGAATATACCGTCATGAACTTTTAAACACAGCTGGCTGTGCTTTGTTTCTACACCCTTTATGATCTATTTTTTTTTTACTTTACACTGTAGTATACAGAAGTTTGTTACATTCATTCGAGTTGAGACATCATTCTTTCAATAGGTCATGTCATCGTAAATTTCAGTCAGTGTACATGGACCTTTAATACATTTATTTTTTCTGGCCAATGAAATAATTCACGAGACGCCCGCGTTAATTTTTCAGAAATTAGAGGGAGAACAACCCCAAAAATGTTCATCACAATTTATTCAGCAATATTCTAAAACATCGAATTAATCCTCTGGATAAAATAATGCATCCTCACTCCATGGATCTGATGGGTTATTTATACACTGATTATACAAAGAACCCCAGTGAAAAACAAAGTTCTGGATTCGTCCTTGAGAATGTGTCCAGGTTCTCACGGGTCTTTCGTCGATATATATATATATATACAGAGAACAGATAATTATTCAAGCATTTGCTGCGAGGATTGATCCATAAGAAGAAAACCCCTCTTCGGGATCAGACAAGAAGTGCATATCTGCAAAAACTTTGCGTGATTCCCTGGTGCTTATGAAGGGGTTTTACGATCACAATACAAGTCCGAGACAGAAGAGGCTTGTGTGAACCGAGTGTACTTTCCAGAGAGAGAAAGACAAAGGAAGACAGAGAAAGAGGAAGGAAAGACGGATTCTCAAGTACTCTGGAGAATATTGCGTGGAAAATATGTACTTACATAGAACCCGCAGCAGCTGGGAGTCTTCCAGGACGGCCACATTTGGCAGATTCGGATTCCGAGCTTGGCATTTTATTGTTTTGCCGTCGTCCAGCCTGGTGGGGTTAAACAGCAGCACACTGTCTGTCCGATCCCCTGCTGTTGCTCTCTGAATGGGGTGGGAAAGCAGTAAAAAAAAANGGGCAGGGAAATCCTGAAGGCCTGGGATTGGCCGACAAATCGGTAATCGAAGACGTCTTGGCGCCAAGACAGACGTCTTGGCGCCAAGAAAGTTTAATTTTTTCTTGGGGAGGGGAAACCGTTGACGGATTTCGTCCGTTTTTTTACGCGCGGGTGGTTTTCCACCCGATTAGATATTTTTAATTGATTTTTATTCGGGGTGCGTCGCGAGTCCCCAACACCTGTTGGAAGTTCCTTAGAAACAATGCAATCACCCTTGTGCAGCAAAGACAGGGTATTCTTTCAAAATGTTGTGCCCATTAGCACTGGGAATTTAGGATTTCTAATTTTGTAAACCTACCAAGGCCCAAGTCAAGAAAAAGTCTGACATTTTTTTATAATCCTGCAGAAAATGCTTAATGAAAAAAAAATTCTCACTGGGTGGGATTTTTTCCTGCATTCCTGGCACAGGATTAGCATTGGAGATTCCTGAAAAAAAATTTTAATTTCCCCTCCCACATTTTTCCTGACTTAGGCATTCAGTTACCCCTTTGGTCAAACTGTAATGTGTCAACCCAAAAAATCCCAACTCTGCAGAGCAATGCAGACAAACGGAGGGTTAAAAACCTCTCTGACATGATCAAAGGCTTTTCATCACACACCTGCATATAAGTTAAAATTTCCAAAGCCTTTTGGCTATTTCTTTTCTTGACACAAGAAAGAAACAATCAATAAAAGAGTAACTAGACCTGTTTTGAAAGGAAGGAAAAGACTAATTGGGCAAAGGAACCCTTGCCTCCAAATTCAGTATCATGTCAAATCCTTCAAGAAGCAATTGATGACCCAGAATATCACCATTTAAAATCTTCTGAAATTTTCTCATGTTTCCCACAACAATAAAATTTGTTCCCAAGCTGAATACCTCACTCTAAAATTGTTCAAGGGCTTCTACAACCCCAGTTGAAACTATCTGATTCAGATTTGAAAGGAATTTCAAAATAAATTTGACTTACGCAGTTTTTGTGTTCGGAATAAAGCATAATATGATTTTCATGGGTTAAGAAAGAAAATTATCTTATTTTGATTAAACCTAAGAACGCAATTATCATTCATAGATGTGATTTGTGCTTGATGTTATTTGTTACCTTGTGCAACGCATGGAGATAGAAATTTAAATTAGCTTTTTTGGTTTTCTAAAAGGCAAAAAACATCAACCAAGAGAGTTTAGCTAAGAAAACTTTCAATTTAAATAATTTAAAATACCATGATCTTATTTGGATCAGTCAGGGATTCAGTGTAAATTTGAATAAGGATCAGATAGTGGTGTCTCATTGAGGCTTGACCTTATTTGTAAGAATTTTTCAAGGATAATGTGCATCCTTGTACAGTACCAGGTATCAAATATGAAAAATATAGGAACAAATATGAAAAATATATATGGGACTCGGTAATCATTCAACAAACATCATATTGTCGTAAAGCAAACGTTGCCCTAATTTTCTGGAGCATTGCTCATCAACTGACGTTCTTGAAGGATATAAAAAACACGGAAAAAACGAGTTCCGTCCTTCAATTTTTGCGCCAAAAAATATAAAGAAAAACAGCGTCAAATATAAACAGAAGAAAAGCAAACAACACTGGTGTATGTGTGGGTTTGTGTGCGAACAAACAACGCGTATATAAAGTGACAGAAAAGTAGAATGAAAATTCCCGGAGGCACCCGGAATGAAGAAAACTTGGCAGAGCCAATTTAGTTTTTTTTTCTCGCGTCCCTTATTTTCCTTTCTGAATTTCGCAACAAAACCGCAATTTCCTTCACAATTGCGTGGCAACTTTCCCCGTGCCAGGCCACACACATACACACACACATACCCATACCTGTATATTCAGCGAGATGCGAAACTCATCTCAGTTTTGTTGCAAAAAGTGGCTGCACAACTGGGCATGAACTAACTGAACGCCAATATGTTGTGGAGAGAATGTACTGAAAGACACCATTGAAGGCTTTTCCTCATCTCAGCAGTCATTTTGATTATAAAGCAACCTTCAGAGAGCAACTTCAATTGTGAGAGATCATAACTCCCTTTTTATTCTTTCTTCATATTGTTTCATAATTTATATCTGTGTTTGGATTTGGATTTTTGCACAAATTTGTTCAAGTCCCTTGTGTTGGCCTATTTCAGTTTTTTTCATGTTTGCCATTTAAATTATGTAATGAATAATTCTGGTATAACTAGGAATGTTTATTTAAGGTGTATCCATGAATATAGAAAGAATAAGTATGTGATTGGCTGCAAACTTGCTGTTTCATGTTTCCCACTCCTCGTATATATCATCTATTCTTTTGTTTGATTCTGTAAATGCCCAATATGCCACTCAATTGAGAACCCAGTTGAAACTAAGCATTGCTCAAATTTAGCGTTTTCTATAACAGAACTGACCACAACTCAGTTCAGTGCCCCTGACTTAACAGCCAATGAATCCATTTTCACACAACTGTCCACAACTCAATTGAATTGAAGTTTAGCTCCGTAGAGCAACGATTAATTTTGCTTGGTTCTCAATTCACCAGAGCTTAATCAGGTGAAACTGAATTGGGAACTGGAAAACTTTGACCATTGATCAATTACTCACCACATAAGCAACTGCAACTAAATTGAGCACACCCACCTTGCAATATAATAAAGTTTTTGTGTTGACTGCAAAAAATAACCATATCCCAGATACTGTAGTTGGTGTAATGTATGTTATTTTTTGTACATTACAATAGTTCAAGAATTATGTCCCATTCCTGTCATAGTGATTCATACCTGCAATAAAATAGACAAAAGTTCAAGATTTTTTTTTTTGAATTTCTAAGAAAAAATTATGACATTGGAAAAAAACCCTTAATAAATTATATCCTCCATATATTCTAGAGAAAACTCATCTGGGTGAAACTGAGTTTTTCCTGGCAGCAATCAGTTGGTCTGGGCGCTGTTTTGTCATCCCACAACTGCGTCCATAATGCGTAAATGCAGGGCAGGAAAACCTGCAGGGAAACCCAGAACCTTCGTCCGCAGGAAAAGACGCCCGCGGGGGGTTTCGGGTTACGCGGGGAATAATTTGCATACACTAACGAGCTTTCAAAGCTCGTCTGGGAATTAAACCAGCCGAAGAAACGTAAGCGGAATAAGATTGATTCTACGTCGTCGAGGCCTTGGAAAAGTGTGGAGTAGCGAATTGAACTTCTATAGCAAATAATTAAATACCTGGTGTCCAAAAAAGTTACTGTTTCTCAAACAAGTCAAACGCATCTCTATGATGCTTTGAAAGAAATGCAATCTTGAGAGGAAACATTTCTTGAATTCCATTGATGGTGATATACTATGCCAAAAATATTCACGAAATTTTTTTTGAGAAGAGATGTAGTGAAATGTGGTCGCCGTAATGGATGACAATTTTAGCCAAGACTTTTTTATTTTTTGTAGATTGTATTTTTGAACAAAAAAATTGTATGGGAGTAGGCTGTGATTTCAATTACGTTTCTGAATAAAGAAGAACATATGAAGTGATACTCTGAGCAAAAGAAGTCATAATGCGCTGAATATTGGACATTTTGAAAGATAAATTCATGCATGAAACGATTTGGTGGCGATAAGATGCCGAAAAGGTCCACAAAGATTTAATGAGAAGCGATGCAGTGAAAATGGGTCGCATCACCTCAAAAAATTTAAACGCTTTTTTCTTCTTAGGTAACTTACTTTCAAACAGGTATTTTTGTGAGTGAGTACAATTCGATTTTGATTCAATTTCTAAAATAAAAAAGAACCTAAAACGACTGAATAGAGTCACAGCGGATAAGAATAATATCCAGAATAATATAATATACATAAGAATAATATATTTTAATCTATTGCGATAATGAAAATAAAAATGTTTTATCCTCCCAATAATACAACGAAATTGAAACCTTCGTTTCCAAAAAACAAAAAATTCGATATCCTCAGCAGTAAATGTTTCTACACCCTGTATCGCCAATATTTATGCGTCCCACGCAATTCCCGTCACGTCTGGAAAGAAGACAAAGAAAAAAATATCTTCAGACAAAAGCAAAAAGGTCTTGAGAAGTTCGGACAGTTGAATTCCCTGGACCCATCGCCATTCTTCTGTTGCAATTTCGACGACATTCCAAGTACTCGAGGTACCAATAAACTGCCAAACACCAGACGAAAGCTTTCCGGAGAAATATATTTCAACGTCTGGTTCAGTAAATTCCTGATTCCACTGACGTGAACATTGCTTCCGAAACCGAGGATGTATTTTTGTCTTGAAATACATTTGACAGATATTTTATGTATGATATACTGTATTTTATTTCATGCTGTTTAATGGGAAATTTGTGCCTGTTTTATCAAGAAAAATTTACTCTTGAGCAAATAATGCGAATAATGAACTTCACAAAATCAAAATCGAAGGCAGAATCGCACTTTTCCACCGATATTAACTGAGCAAATAATTGAACAGGTAGACATTGATTTAGGATTTACTTATTCCGAACTGAATTAATTTCGAAGACGCAAATCCAAAACCAAGCTTGGAAAAAAAGAGCATTAATTTTTCTTTAAGAGAACCTTCAATATCTCACTGAATAATGAAAATTATTGTAAGTTGAATTATACATTGCTTTTGAGTTGACAAAAGATGATCTAAGAAAAATTGATTGGGCTCATTACAGGATTGTCCTAGTTTCACGCGCCTTTCAAAAGATTCCAAGCAGTGATGTGAAAAATGGTGACTCAATTTTGTTGAGAGTTAGTTTTATTTCAGTAATTTCTATGATTTACTGACCAAGATGTCAAGAAAAAAATCCTTTTTTTATTGATGGAGATCCTTTCCAAATTAATTCTGTGAAACAGAATTACCGTATTTACTCAAGTACCACGCGCGCTTGAGTAAGGCTTCAACAGGGTTTTTTCAGTTGGAAATTTGGCTAAAATCTTATCCCCAAGTATGACTCACACCCCAATTTTTAGTAAATCTAAAACCACAAAATTTCGAAAATAGAAACAAAAAGTGTGACTTTATTTAGACATGAATTAAACAAAAATCTGACCAATTTTCAACTTTTTCAGTACAAAAAAGTTTTCTTGTCACTTTTTTTCCAAATTTCTCCATTATGATTAAGTATAATGCACATAGAACTTTCAAAAACTTCTTGAAAAATTTGTACCTGCTTATGACACGCACCCCTTTTTTTCTTCTGAAATTTGAGAAAAAAGGTGCGCGGGGTACTCAAGTAAATATGGTATATAGTCTTTTTACAGGTGGCACCTTGCAATTCAACATACAGCAATTCAGCCATCCTGCAATTTGATGGTCAAATTCTCAGGGACATTGACTTGCAATTCCACCCTTGCCCCGCAATTTGACCTGCTTTGGCCACTATTTTTCATTTTTTTACTTTTACTTTTAAAGTTTATGGAATGTCTTGCAATTTGACCCTTGTTTGGCAGCAGATTATGTTTGAATTTCAAAGTACCACCTGTGCCTTGCAATTTGACCATCCCATAATTTCATGGTTGAATTTGCAGGGAGGTAGACTTGCAAATTGACCCTTGACCTGCTTTGCATTAAAAGGAAGGTTTGAGTTATAAAAGTTTAACTGTAAAAAAAAATGCCAGGTTAAAAAAATATTCCTTCTTCTATAGGTGAAATTTCTCTATAAAAAATCCAAGGGAACATACAAAATTTTTTGTACAGAGAATTTTGTTGCAGAGACCCCCAATATATAGCATGGGGAGAGAACCATGTGGAAAAAAACATTATGGAGAACATTTTTGTATAGACAAGCTTGTTGTAAAGAGTCCACCACTATATCAACAATGACGAAGTGTAAACTCTTCAAATGGAATTCACAAGTGACCCACAAAAATTGAACATGAGGAGTTTTCAAGTTGGTTGAACCATCATTTTTTCTTGTTGTAAAATTAAGAATTAAAGGAAGATTAAATTGCTCATAATTCAGGCATTATTAAACTGCTGGATACCTTAATTGACAGTATGTAAACTTGGAGGGAAGGGTGTACTTATGAGGTTTTCCAAAGTTTTTATCATCTTTCACACAGTGTATAGAATCTTGTTATACTAACTTACAGGTAAAAAAAAATACTCTTCAATTAAATTTCAATTTATGGCAAATATCATAAATAAGAAAAATATATCATTTTTTACCCTTTCTATCCCCACAAATCTGCAAAATCCAGAAAGTTGACAGCTCAAAATTAACAGATGCACTGTATCTCATTTCCATAGAAACTAGTTGAAATTTACAGGTTCTTCAGCTCTATATTAAGCATGACATTTATTGTTGGATTAAAATTTTTACATTTAAAAAAATCATGCTCACATGATGATCCACTGTATAGTCCACTCAAACTACAGTACAGCATATGCCTCCTTTGAGTAATGAAGCCAAGCACCATGCTGATATATGGTCAACAAAACACATCTCTGTCAACTTCTGTATGGCCCCTTACTGTGCCCCCCTGGGAGCAGGAAGGGAATCAGAAAGACAGAATATACATACATACACATTTTTTTGAAAATGCAGTATAGAATATAATGAAATTAAAAGAAAGAAAGCTGGGTTGTGTTGAAGCTGCACTGTGGGCGCGTGGGAACATAAGCGGGCGTGAGAAGAATGAAAGCCTTGCTCCAGCTGGAAGTGGAGCGTTGATCGAAGCCGACAGAAAATGTGTGTTGTCACTTATACCAAAAAAGAGAGTGACAAAAATACAATAAAAAAAAGAGAGAGAGACAGGGTGGTTGGCTCTCTATTTGTCAACACGGAAGTGCTTTCTGTCGCCACGGGTGTGAGCTTCGGGATTTCCGCCGGAAATAAACCTTTTCCCGGCCCGCGTTCAAACATTTTGCGAAAAAGACGGGAGAAATGGAAAGAAAGATACTGAAAATGGCTCCTCTTTTTCTCTCATCAATGTTTTGGAATCTTAATTCAGTATGAATGAGATACAGTGAGTCCCAGTATATAACGAAAGACCCACACAACGAAAAATCAGCGTATAATGGAAAATTTTTAGGGGGAAAAAAACATTACTCACATTACACTAGTGCTTCACATAACAAACTTTGTGGTCTCTTAATAAGTTTTGAACTGAAAATTGAGAATTCTTCAAGAATAAATATGAACAGAAACCATAATTTTGGCCTTTTACAATTGGAGAGATTCAGAAAGTTCTGTGCAAGACTTTTCAGGATTACTTAAATTGCATACTAAACAATAAGAAATTCCCCATTTTCTGCTGAAAAATACAAAAAAGCAATGGTTTTTTTTAAGAGATCTTGGACCAATTCAATCAACTACATTGTAATCTTGAGAAAAACTCTCATGACAAACAATAACAATAAAATTAGGAAAACAAAACTCATCCAAGAAAGGATTGTTTTTGTTATGAGGGGATACAATTTATTTTACTGTACTGTACAGAACATTTGTTGGTGATTTTCATGCTGGAACCCAGACTAAAATACCTTGCCTAAAGCTTTGTCTAAGACATTTACATTTGCCAAAACCGAGTTTGTCCATGAAGTCACGTATTCTGTTGAGAAATGGAGTAGAGGGAGATTTCATATAAAAAAAAGCTGCTGTAAAAATTGTCATACTTACATGGAAAATCTGTTCAGATTTTAATGCTGCAAAAAATTACAATAGTTAATCAATATTGACAAAGTCCATTAAAGGTTGTACCTTACAATTTGGCCATCCTGCAATTCAATGGTCTGAATCCCAGGGAGGTTGACTTGCAATTTGACCTTCTTTGGCCACTTTTTTTGCATTTTTGTACTGATATTTTTGAATTTCACAAAGTGTCTTGCAATTCAACTGCTTTGCAATTTGACCCTAGTTTTTTTATGGTTTAGGGTTGAATTGCAAGGTACAAGTGGTAGCCTGCAATTTGACCCTAGTTTTTTTATGGATTAGGGTTGAATTGCAAGGTACAAGTGGTAGCCTGCAATTTGACCCTAATCAGTTGATGGACAAGGGTCAAATTGCAAAACAGTCAAATTGCCAGACCCTCTGTAAAATCAAGGGCAAACAGCACAAAAACAGTAGGAAAGAGGCTAAAACAGGTCAAATTTTGGGAAAGAGGTCAAAATTGCATTTTGATCTTCAAGAAAATTTGGCCATCAAATTGAAGGATGGTCAAATAGCTAGGTACAACAAATTCCTTCTGTACCATGTGCTGGTAAGTTCAGTACCTTCCAATTATTCCTGCATGATCAACTCATACTTCATTTGCTCTTTTTTTGTGAGAAATTTTTTTTATCTCTTTTCTTAAACGTGGCAATGACATTTGCTTCCCAATATAAACTTGTATGAATAAAATCTGACCTTGCCTTTCCATTAACTTGAGTGAGACATCAGCCAGAGTGCGTTTCATGGTCAGCCTGCATTTTTTATAATCTAAAAATCAAGAGACTTGCTTTTATGGAATTAGTTTCAGATGCACTAAATAATTGAACACATAGTATGAAAAATACTGGTACTGTACCTTGCAATTTTGTTATTAAATTTACTTTCTTTTTTCTTATTAAATTTACTTTCTATTTTCTTATTAAATTTACTTTCTATTTTCTTATTAAATTTACTTTCTATTTTCTTATTAAATTTACTTTCTATTTTCTTATTAAATTTACTCTCTATTTTCTTATTAAATTTACTTTCTATTTTCTTATTAAATTTACTTTCTATTTTCTTATTAAATTTACTTTCTATTTTCTTATTTTATTTACTTTCTATTTTCTTATTAAATTTACTTTCTATTTTTTTATTAAATTATTTTCTATGATCAGTGCAGGCAGATTCAAGAAATACTATCTGTGTGATGCATGTGAAGATTAGAGAATATATAAAATATTTATTTAAAAAAAAATATTCATGAAAAATTACCAAAATAAAAGTGTCAAATTGAAATTGGTTCAGAAGCCATTGATGGTCCATTAAATGTAAATATGCCATAAAATGCAGTGAAAATTGTATCATACTTGGTTTGTATTTTTGAATTCTGTGAAGATTTTGAAAACTGGTGATTGATGCTCAACATTTCATGAAGAATAAGGAAGTGCTGCTGGAAGGTCACATTTTGCACTTGGAATCCAGACAAAATTTTGGTGTGTCTCTCTCATTCTATCTGATATGCTCTGTGTTCTTCTGGAGGAATCAAACAGCTGGTTCCACATGGGCCTTGTCAACCAGCAGCATCTGCTGCATATCAAAAAGGTGCCTCCTAATTTTTCAAAAAACTCTTTTCTTCCTTCTTCTTTTTAAAAATCCGCGTTTCTTCAAGCACATGGTTCTTTTTTTTTGGGGAGGGGGGGGGAGGAGAAAATGGTGAAGTGAAACCTGATGATGAGCAATATGCACACCCCACTATACAAGGACGCAGTACTTGATACGCACCTAATGACCTGCCACATCGCATGCATGTGTTTGATGGAACACATATGATCCGAATCTGTTTGATGTCCTGTTTCTCTGCAACAATCCAGATCACTAAAATTTCCTGAGAGGTTTCAGCAGTCCCATCCCCCCCTGTTTATGTGCTTGTCTTGGTTGGAGGCTGAGCAGTCCTGACTCTCATGCCAGATTGCACTCATTCACATTTTGACAACCCAGTAAACTTATGTCCTGAATCAAGAGAACAACCAGTTTTTTCTGAAACCTTAAGCCTAAGATATAAATAAGTGGGGATAGGACTCATATAACTTACCTATTTTCATTCATGTTACAACACATTTTTTGACATTGTAGAACTGCACTCTTGGAGAAAAGGAAACTCTGTGCATCCAAAAAACTAAACACTTATGCACTGTATTCAGTATTTAAGTTGAACCTCTCTAAGTTGAATTTTTAAGGACCAGGAAAAAAATTGACTTAGAGAGGTTTGGATTTTTGGAGGTTTTGAGTTTTAAAGAAAAACAATAATTTTTGCTGCTGGGACAAGTAAAAAAAAAGTTTGGGAAATTGTGAATGAGGATATTCTGAGCCTAAACTTGCTTCTCAATGAGTTTACAGCTTTTTGAACCTGGATCCAGGGGTTCATTTGTTTAATTAGTCTTTCACTTCCTTTCAAGATGCATGAAAATTTGTTTTATTAATTTTCTCTTCAATATTTCAAGGAAATAGTAAACAAAATGCCTCAGAAAATTCAACTTATGAGAGAAAGATACTCTGAGTTAGGGAGGTTTTTAATGCATTGTTTCTATGGGAAGTCAGACAGGGACTTTAAAAATTGAGTTATAGAGGTAATTTACTCAAGAAGGTTTGACTTATATAGAGGTTAAACTGTATTATTATTAAAGCATGACAGTATGGCACAACACAAATATTTTTGCATCATGATCATAGCAGATGAATATACATCAAAATACCCTTCCAATAAAATCACCACAGGGAATGAAATGGTTAAATTTGGTACATTTTAAAAGCTTTTCAGTTGGAGGATTGTGTATAGGGATGGCTGGTGCATTTTCATTTGTTGAATTTCCCTCTTCTCAAGTTCAAATATGAGTGGACTGTAAACATAAAATTACAATATTTGGTTCATCAATTTACAAAAAAATCAAATATTGATATATTTCATTAAAAACTTGGCACACATTGATTATGCAGTGTATATGGGGGAATTGGCAAAATTTACTGTCAAGCTCATTAAAATGTATTTACAGTATTTCATCTTTTTGTGGATTTCAGATTTGGAGATCACAGAACCATCTGTTATGATTTAATTGGTTTGTATATGTACACACACTTATTCATACCTCATATCCCACTTCATTACCTTGTTTACTTAGGCGCCATATGCATTTTTTTGTCAAAATTGAGAGGGGAGAAAAGTGGTGCAAGCACAGTTATAGGGATAAAATTTCCAAAAATTTTTAGAATTTTGTATATGCTCCTCATACTTGAATATTTTGGCACATTTTTGACAAGAAGCTTTAAAGAAGCAAATCAATTGAAAATTAATCAAATTAGGTGGGATTCATGATGCAGTATTTTAATTCTAGTGTCTCTTTTTTTTAAATATTGCAGTTTTTCATTCAATTAAAAATGGGTTGTGTGTCTTACTCCGGGCACATGGTAATCAAATAAAAATACTGTTCATTTTTATGCATCACTTAATGTTGAAAATAATTCAATTCATGTTTTAACATTTTGGTCAGATTTTTAATCATTGTATAGCAATGGAAGATTTGAAATGCATCATTGCAAAAAAAAATTTTATAAACCTGGGTGTGTCTATAATTTCCTCCCACATTTTCTGTACAGAAACCGATGTCCGCGAGGTGCGTGGTACTCCATTAAGTACCCTACTTTAATACCCACGATTCACGGTACAGTATTTACTGCTGCAGTACGTACGTAACGGTATGAAAATTATTATTTAAAAGGTGTTACACAATAAACGGGTTTATTCGTGGCTCCCGCCAGGTCGCATGTGTAGTCTATATACAGCTCTTATTATTATTATTGTGAAACCGTTAAACTCTCTGTGTTGGTTTTTTCCTGCTGCTGGTCACAGGACGACGTTTCGCGTATCAGCGACGGATATACACGTTGGTCTTTACTGTACTGTACTGTACCGTACTGTACGCTTTACTGGTAACTCAGTTACACCCGGCGAACGCTTTGTGGGCAGCTGTGTTCGCAGCGTTTTAGAACAGCCTGGCAGCAGGAACGACGCGTTATATAGGTGGTGGTATGCGGAGTGGGGTGAGAGTGAGTGAGAGAGAGGGAGAGACGGATGGAGAGAGAGAAAGAGGAAGAGTACAGATGCACACATGAAGGAGGAAGAAGAAGAAGAAGAGGACAGAGCAGCAGCTGGGCATGGCATGGGGGTCCTCCTCCTGGGCGGTGTGAGCTGGGTCCCCATCATATCCAGCACACACACACACGTACATACTCTGGGGGCTTCCGGGGTACCCCAACTGTCGTTCCCAGGACCGCAGTTGGCCGGTCCCCATCACACCACCAGTGGCGGCAATATATATAGCACTACAGCAGCTCAGCAGCCAGCATGCAGCAGCATGCAACAGCCGCCACTGCTGCTGCTGTTGTGCTATCAGGCGAACAACGGTTTTGCGAAATTGGATAAATAGGTTCTCCCTTGCCCTTCCTTTTTTTTTTTCTTTCCTTCTCAACAGTTGGTCACACATGCTTTCCTCTGCCAGCACCTTTGGCATTGCCAGATGGGAGTGCATATGCATGTCTGTCTCTTGTGTGTGTGTGTGTGTGTGGATGAAAATGATGCACATATCTTTTGGTGCTCTGCTGCTGCACACATGTCCTGCTGTGACACCCAGCTTGCTGCAAATTTTTGAAATGCATACCTCTCACTGCATGTTTGGCAAAGATTAATCCACCTCAATAGTTGCAAAATTCTCTGAACTTGAAGGACTATGTAAATAATTCATTTAGGTGTCATATACCAAAATATGTGATGATCACTGAGTTGATTATGTAATGTATATACAGTATGATACACATATTAATTTGACATAATCATTGATTGTGTGAGAAATTCTGTGAATCTTTGTAAAATGGGACTGGCTCTAATATTATTCTAAATTTCAGCACACTTCACAATCCTAAAAAAAAATATAGAAATATATAGTGTATCATATTTTAGGTAGTATCATGTTAAAATATTGCATGTGATGTATGAAGATTGATAAAATGCAATTATAGTTATGGTCAACATATGTTTTCTTGTTCACAGTTGTGCCTCTGTCAGTCAAATTTGAGAGACTCCAAAATTGTGATGGAGAGTTTTTAGTTGGCGAATTTGGCTTATTCTTGGTTTATCAAAAGGAGCTCATATTTTTACAAATTTTTAGGAATGTTCATTATTCATACATGGTATGTATGTCCTACATGCGGGAATATACCTATAATCACTTTTAATGGAGAGCATACAAAATTTGTTGACAGATTGGCTGTAAAAATTGACAAAGGAAGGTTCAACCCATTAACGTTTTGAATTGTGTATATTTAAATTAGATTGGTCAAGTTACAAACGTTGGCCAGGGATTTACTGAAAATTCAAATTAAGGAGGTTTGTATTTGAATTAGCAATGCCCAAGCCTCTTAATTATAGAAACAATGCTAAATTTCAAAACAAGAGCTGAATGTCTCTAAAAGATAGTCTGAAAATCTAGGAGAAGTCATGCATTCTTTAGCCTCTAGAAGTTTTTATCTCAATGTCGTATGAGCAAAGATTTGCTTCTGATTCTGAGGACTTCTGGACACATTTAAAAAATTTTCATATTTTTAAGCTGCATAATTATTGTTGACCAAAAGAAGGGCAGTAATAATGCAGATCTCTGTCATGAACTCTCGAATAGCTTCCCTGAGCAGCAGAAACAAAAAGTGTCCAGATGGGCCAAATCCGGTCACACGCTCTTTGTGTCAGAAGGCACTCAGTGTATATTGCCGCAACTTTGTGTGAATTTTCAACCGAACTAAATCTATGCGCCCTGGGCGATAATGTAGAAACACTATTTCAAGACTGCAGTATACTGTTGAAATGTAAAAAATAATACAACCTTCTACTTTCGAGAGAAAAAAAAAGATAAGAAATAAATGAACCGAGACCGTGAGAAAAGGTTCCTGCGAGTGTACATCCGCAGGATGACCCCGTGTCAGAATGATCCGCTCCCCTCCTCTCCTGAAGAACAGATACCCTGCTGCTAAATGTTCCCGCCAGCCGCGGCCAAATGGCGTTTTTAACTTGAAGGGAATATCCCCCCGTCACACACACACCCCTGGGTAAATTCTAATTTAGCAATCCACCCCCCCCCCCTCCCCAATCGCATGGACTGCAGAATCTAATTTAAGCCTTTGTCAATTGATGTCTCTCTTGAAAAAATGTATTCCTCTTAATATTTGAACAATTCATGTCAGGGAAAATTTTGCTTGCACCAAGTGTAAGATAAGTTTTAATTTCATGCAATTTCTTCATGGAAGTAAGGTGTAGAAGCTAGTCTGTTGATTCTATTCACTCGCGTGATTTACTACAGGTTCTTTATTTTTGAACTACAGTACTGTATTTTATAATATAAATGATTATCAAGCCTTGGACCTGGAAATGGCAGTGAGTGCTGGTTAAATTGACTGGTACGGTATTTCCATTGCGCTCCATAATAATTTGGCCCTGTTTTATCACGGAAGCAACCTTGCACCTTCACCTGCAAATCTAATGACCTCTGCAATCAAATCAAGATGCACCCCGAAATTGCCAGCCTATTTTTGTAGAGAAAGCTCTCGTTAAATGCGCTTCTCAAGCCAAGTATATCTGAAGACGAAGCACGTACAAGATATCAGCACAGCAGGGCTTCATTCACCATGCAATCCTATGCCAATTAGACAAAGTCTTTCTATACCGAAGACACATCCGGGCCAACTGGAGCACGCCCACAGGACGTACCAGGTGCGTGCAGTTCGGTATGGGAAAGAGACTGGCTGTTCGCTCCCGCGAGCGCGCGCGCGATCGCGTCAGCGGAACGAAGCTCCTTACCGCCGTGGTGAGAATCACCTTCTAAGGATCCGAAATGGGGGTCAACCGACTGACCGCTGACTGTAGTATACGCTGGGCCCAGTGGTCTTCCTTCGTTGCAATCGCCCAACCGCCACCCGAAACCAACCCCTGTGTGTGGTTCTCAGTGACGAGAGCCCCCTCTAGAAACAACCCGCACCATAGGCAAGGTGATCCCGTGGGAATTCACCCCGCGTTCCCACGCTGGCTCTCTCTCTCGCGCAATGTCGGCCTTTCTTTCTTTCCCAGTGTTTCCAGTCAGCCCTTGTGTTCACACCCCATGGTTCCGAAAATATAAAGAAAAGGTGTCTTTTTTTCTGGCATTTCCCGCTCGCAGCTGCACCGTGTCTTGTATGAAATCACTCAACCTCTTCGCGCGCGGGTGTGACTAAATTGACCCAATCGCTTTCCTTCCCACGTGAAAGCTCTCCGAAACTTTTTGTTACTCGGTCACTGAATGCTTATTCACCCCACGTGAAAACTTCTTGGTGAACTTCGATGTTGCCTTCTGCATGCGCGGATTTATTCCCTCCACTCCGCTCTCTTGATTGCTTGATTGCGTCCGCCATTTGAAGCATGCGAATTTAAATCGTGGATGGTTCCCACGAGAACATGCGACATTCGTGTAAGTGTGGGAGGCAATCGTACGACGATTTCTATGGTTTTCAGAGTGGGGGAGGGGAAATCGCGGACTGTGATTTGTCACGGCGGGGGAAAAGCCCCGGGGGAATTAAAATATGAGCACCATGTGGCTCCACTCTTTATTACTCCGTATGTCCAGGGATGAGACCCCGGATTTCGCTGTTCGATTCTCTATGATGATGCATATGTTTAATGCATTTCTTGAAGTGTAATGATGACGGTTGTTCGTCGCCCTGGGAGAACCTCAAGATTGTCTTTTTATAGTTTTTAATGTACGCGATGAGATTCGACTCGATTTTATTTGTATGCATGGAATCTTTTTATGCTGTGAAATAGTGAGGGAAGTACTGCGTGGTCTTGAAAAATTTGACCGATTTTTGAAATCTCTTTTTTCCTGGATTGTTAGAGGTGCCACTGAAGTGTCAAATTAAATTTCACTTCGCTTATTTTTCGATGATTTCGAAGTGATGACTCTAGGTGTATTTGAATTACCAGGGTTTTTGACTAGGGAAAGTTTGAGTTTTAGAGGTTCAGCTGCGTTTATATTTATATTTCTAAAGGACTACTCACCATGCACGTTGAATAAATAAAACAAAATCCGATCACCTGTGATTTTGTTTTACTCAAATCATCCTCTCGTAACACTCTGCCCGTGTATACTGTTATTCTTGGTCCTTCATTTGTTTTCAGAAAGAGAAGTACAGTACAATGCATACACGAACGGTCCGAGACCTAGAAGAAAAGAAGGAGGGTTCACAAAAATGGTAGAAAATAAGTCTCTCCGTCTCTTTATGTGCAAAAGGAGAGCAGGTTATATACGAGGGATAATTCATAAGTTCAGAATTTTTGAAATACAGTAGATTCAACAGGATTTAAACAATGTCATTTTTTTTACGCCCAAAGCCCCATCATTTGGCAAAACTTCAGTGCTGTTTGCTGTTCAATGTAATCTGCCGATTTCACTGCATTTTTTCATGCAATAAATCCAACAATCAAAACTGGGCCAAAAATTGAGTTTTGTAAGTTGATTAAACTGCTTTTTGATGGCAGAAATGAGGCTGCCCCTGTCCTCAAAATCAAAAGTCACAGGTGCCTAATCAAATAACAGAAATTGATGTCCGGCACTGTTTTGATTGTTGGATTTGTTGCATGAAAAATGCATTGAAATTGGCATGGAGTATGTTGAACAGCACTGAAGTGTTGCCAAATGATGAAGGGCAATGCAAGTACAGTACAGTACTTTTCTTTAGGAATTGTTGAAACTCAGTTGGATCTACTGTATTAGTTTTTATCAAAATTGAGAGGAAAAAGGGGGCTGGCCTTGATATGAATGGGTAGACATATTTTAAAAATGTGTAAAAGGTTAGGTTTGCATTATACTGTACTTGATTCTAAAAGGGAATAGTATTGTAATAGAAATAATTGAGAATTATTTGAATTCAGGACCAATTAATGCCTGAAGCCAAATTTTAAAGGTCTTACTTTTTAAAATAAGAAAAGGAGAATAGTACTTGGGTACCTTACTTACTCAAGTACCACACACCCTTGATTAAGACGCACACTAGGTTTTTTCAGCAGGAAATTTTGGTAGAATCCTATCCCTGAGTAAGATGCGCACCCCAATTTTTAGTGACTCTATAACCCGAAATTTCAGGAAATAATAACCCTCATTTAGAATTTTGGGCATGAATTGAACGTGAACTTGAACAATTTTTCCTATTTAAATAAGCTTTTCTGTTGAACTTTTCCAAAATTTCCAATTATAATCAAGTATAATGTGCTCATAACTTTCTAACCCTTGAATGGCAGAGGGTTCCTGGCTGCCCTGTGGCAAAGTTGGTACATTTTTGGGGGGCAGTGCATTTCATTTCCACTGAAGGTCACTGAAATGCACCCATGTTTTGAAGGCATAAGTTGAGAAAAATCCAGGAAGGGTGAATATCCTTTTGTATTCCAAAATCTCTAATGCTAATCCTCTGCAACAAAAAAAAGCCACCCAGTGAGGATTTTTTTTGGCAAAATTTTCTACAGGATTATAAAAAATTAATGGAATTTCTCCCAACTTAGACCTTGGTGCAGAAATCAATTTTTTTTTAATTGTCAGTGTTCATGGGCACAACAGTTTGCAAAGATACCCCAACTTTGCTGCATAAGGGCTGAAACTTCTTGAAAAATGTATACCCACCTATGACGCGCATGCCATTTTTTATTCTGCCATTTGAAATTTGAAAAAAAGGTGCTTGTGGTACCCAAGTAAATACAGCTACAGTTGAACCTGGCTAAGTCAAACCTCCCTAAGTTGAATACCTCCCAAACTCACATTTTTTAAAGTCCCTGTCTGGATTCCCTTAGAAACAATGCATTGAAAACCTCCCTTACTCAAAGTATTTTTCTCTCAAACCTCTGTAAGTTGAATTTTCTGAGGCCTTTTGGTTATTATTCTCTTGAAATATGAAAGAGAAAATCAATAAAAAAATGATTTGATGCATCTTGAATTGGAGTGGAAGACTAATATAACAAATGAACCCCTGCCTCCAAGTTCAGCAAGCTGTAAACTCATTACAAAATAAGTTTTGGCCCAGAATATCCTCATCTACAATTTCCTACAATATTTTACTTTGCCTCACAGCAAAAATGTTTGTTTCCTTTACTCAAAACCTCAAAAAAATCAAAACCTCCTCAAGTTGAAACCTCCCCAAGTCTAATTTTTTTTCTTGGTCCCTAGAAATTAGACTTAGAGAGGTTCACCTGTAAGAAGAAAAATGTTTCAGAACTTATGATTAAATCCTCCAACTCTAGGAGCTGGTATGTATGATGGTCATCATCATCGGTCGGTCCGGTCGTTCGGCTCTGCTGCGATGAAGTGAAGGTAGGACAAGCTTTTCCACCTGCGTATGTATATGTACGAGAAGTCCGCGTGTGTGACCAGGCGCAAATGGCTCTCTCTCTAATGCGCTGGGAATAGTTTTTGCTGCTGCTGCTGCTGCGAGTTCTTGAGGGCTGGTCGTCGGGTGGCTCGCACCTGCAGATTCTCCCACACCACCACCACCACCACCGCTGGTGTATATATATTGGAAGGAAGAGGAGGGGAAGAGAAGGGCTGTTTAAACCCAACGGTTCGGCATGAACGCACATGCACGGCTCTGCCGTGCTTCCTTCAGCTGCAAATATGTTCTGCTTTGAGGCTTCGGGTCCTTGTTATTGCCTTCGCATGCCTGCCTGCCTGCCTGCTTGCTGTACTGTGAGTTATAAGGAAAATACACCTGTTTTGGCGCGTCAGGCGAAAGCCCGTGTGACAGACCCGCTCTTTTTGCTTCCCCTTGCTCTGATGATGCGTGTGTATTTTTTCTTCAAGATGAATGTTTTCCGCCTGTGTCGAAGGGGGGGAGGGGGTGATCTTATTCTGGGTGTACAGTAGTATGAGTACTGTACTGTACCATGAAAAAACCTGAAACGTCCCAGCCGCCTGAAGATACAGTACGGCAATTACCATGGGTCCCCGCATAACAATAAGAGAGACTCGAATAACGCAAACCTGCAGAAATGTACAGTGAGACCCCCAGATGCGGACATAATTGGTGTATCAAGAGTGTCCCTAAGTCGGATTGTCCCCAAGTCAAATCTTGTTTTCCCATAGACTTACCTTACATTATATAACTTTTAATTGGTGTTTTATGGAAGCAATATTCTTCAAAATTTCATGAAAAAATTTTTTGCCATTTGAATTTGATGCAATGAATATATTTTCAAACCAATAAGAATATTTGGAACATTCAATAGTGTACCTCTGTACAGTAAATTGAAAAGTTGGCATCTGGAAAAATAACATCCATGTCACAAAGAGAGTTAGAAGGAAGTCCCTCTGTGGTTTAGGGCATTTTAAAAATTAGCTGAATGGATGGGAAAATGATGGAAAAAGTACCAAAGAATTTTTCTTGCATAGATCTTAAGTTGGAAACATCTGTTTCTTGCAATTCAGCCTTATAAAAATCAATTTTTCTAAAAAAAAATTTGGAATTTTATCCTGCAATGTCCCCAAGTCGAGTCAGTGTCCTCATGTTGGGCCTTTTTTATGATTTTTTTGTTGAAAAACAAATGTTCCCATGTCAAGACATCCACATGTGGGGGTCTCACTATACAGTATTTGGATACACATTTTTGATGCCTAAAATCAACACATAGATTAATGTAGCTTTTTTCTAGGCAACTCATACCTTGATCCTGAGGGCTCTTGGAAGTTGTCCAAGTTGGTGGCTTCTGTATGGTTCACTATTTGGTGCTTCTTTTGGAGCAATATTTGATAATGGACTCCAGTTGAATATCTCAAGACTGGAATGTTCCACGTCTGTAGCACCTTTTGTGACTTGTACTGTAACATTTAGCTGCATTTGTTCACAGGCTTTAAATCACAAAATTTTGTCAAAGCTTTAATTGGTCTGACAGAAATAGGAATCAACATATCTGAAGACCACCCAGTGATGAACACCTGAGAAGAAATTTACAAGCATAAGAAATCCTAAACTTGTTGCAGTTAGATATTGGAATAAGTTAGTATTTGAAGAATCATCAGCTCAATAAAAATCATGGCTAACCTGAATTCTGAAAGATGAATGAAGTGATGACAGCCATCACAAACATCTTCTTCAATTTCCCCATGATTTCACACTCTAATCACACATGTCAAACCTGATAAACATACACTCAGTTGACGCCACTGAATTCAGCTTTCATATGTACAAATATGGTCATACATTGTTTTTTTTCCAATGTCTGTATGAAGGTTTCTGGAATTTCATTCATTAAAGGTTCTTCTCAATCCATTCCCCAGTGTCAATTTTCTGAATCAGTACAATAGCTTTCTAATCAGGTTTGAGTCCATGCATTCCATGTAATGCAAATAAGTACAAAGCCCAAATTCTCTTGAAATCACTTGCAATATTTAATATCCTATTGCCATTTTTATTTTGGAAAACAATATTTGCTGCCATTTTGTAAATAACTGAGTCAAATTTCAAAAAACGGTAATGCATGGAGCGTTTTTTGTTCTACAGTACTAAATTTGAGGAAAAATACTGCCTGTCTTGTGCAGTATCATATGGTGCCCAAGTACTCATGAAGGGAACTGACTCATTGAAGCTGGGTGTATGGAGAAGATGATTGTCTTCGTTTTATCCATGAAATTGCCTATACAACCCAACCAGAAACAGTGCAGTGAACAGGTAGACGTCTAGACCACATTTGTTGTTGGCATAGTTATGTATATTGTGCACAGGTTTTTGATGCCAGGAACGGATCCTATTCCTGCGCGGACCCGGTGATTATAGGGGCACCATCAAAGATCGGCTCGCTCAGGATCCGCTGCCCACCTCCCGGTGCTCGCGCCCCCACCCTCCCAGTGCTCGCGCCCCGCCCCCAGTCTTCCCGGCAAGAAGCTAGAGGGAGCTGAAGGCAGCTTATCACACATGGCGGCTACCGTCAATTCTGATGTTTTTCAAACATCCCT
>CAJPEX010003564.1:0-27987 GCA_905338405.1 Notodromas monacha
AGGGATTTTACACGGATGACGATTTAAAATATTTAGATTTAGCGAGTAACTTTGATTCAGTTCGGCATAAAAACTTTTTTACGAGAAATTTACGGCATCCATCAACAATTCATTAGAAGCAAAAAAAAGTAGAGTAGATCTGGCAATGACAGGTTAATACGATCAGAGCTTCTTCAAGTTTTAAGAAAATTTATTATAATAAAAGTCCTAATTTCGTCACAGCAAATAACCATTTGAACGATTTTTTTTCAGTTGCGAAAAATAAATTTAAAGTTCCCGGCCAAATCCCCATCGAATTTATGCAAATTTAATTTTTCATGCTCATACAGGAATTGCATTTATGGGGTACACTATTTCTTTTCGGCGGGGACACTTTTTTACTGCCCTCAAGTTATGAGAAATGCGTCATTCTGTCGGAAAAAAATGTCTCGACTTGTTCAAATGTTTTGACTTTCCCCGAAGCAAAATCCAGGTATGAAGAAATCAAGCCCGCATTTCAGAAAATTAAAAAAAAAATTTCACGATTTTATACGAGAATCTCGATGCAGATATTTTTGTGGGTCCCTACAGAAGTTTGTCACAACAAGATGCGATCCATATAATCATCCCCAAAATTTACGAACCATTCTTCTCCAAATGTACCAGGAATTACGCAATTAAATAAACAAATTATGAACAACATCGGATATTTTTTGTGGGTCTCTGCAGAAGTTTGTCACAACAAGATGTGATCCATATAGTCATCCCCAAAATGTATGAACCATCCTTCTCCCAATGTACCAGGAATTACGCAATTAAAAAAAAAACAAATTATGAACAACATCGGACACACTTCGGAACAACAGTTCTAATTGAAAACTGGGATACAATTGGAACAACAGTTCTAATTGAAACCTGGGATACAATCCGAGGCCTCGGTGCCTCACTGGTCACCACGCCCCAACCAGTGCCAGGAACCGGCTCCAACACGCACCGTTGATCCAGGTTTTAAAAAAAAAGAAAGAATAAAAATACAAAAACACCCTTCACGATTTTGTTTTCTCCCGAAAAAAAAACAACAGAGAAACGTCTTGATATTTTAATAAAACAAGGAACGTCTTGATACTTTATTAAAACAAGGAAATTGGAATCATGTGCGTGAATTCAGGAACGTAATGACACCAAGAATGCCCTTCCGAGTCCCCATTCATTTTACACGCTTCTCTCCGTTCTTAAGGGCCAGGAAAAAGTCGGATTATTGAAGATAATGACTAGCTTAGAATTCGGGCATCACGTCGAGTGGTTTCTGAGCTTGATTCTTTCAAGAAATAAAAAGAAAATGATAATAACCACGAGGAAAAATAATCACAGAAACGAAACCACTACTTATACGCACTACTGCTCGGATTCGAAATCATAATCACTCTACCGATGAATGATGTGAAAAAAAAAGAAATAAAAATAAATCAGTCGAGCAGGACACGGAGTTTGGCGAACACACACGGCATGTATATCCGTACAAGTGCAAACTATTTTCGCACAAAAAGGTGTTTTGCAGCACCCTCCCCATTTCCTATATACAGTAAAAGCCTCTTCCATCTCGACTTTTACAGCAAAAAAATAAAAAATAAGTATACCAGGAGTTCTGAGTTTGTGCAAACCCTCGTCCTCCACTTATTGGCACACGCATGCCAGGATTTCCCGAGGGGGAACGCGGCTGACGTCAGAACCCGGGATTTCCACGCCAGTCCGAGGTGGGTTTCGCGAAAATGGCAAATGCTCTCGAATGGAAAAATATTCGCAACAAGAGAAGAAAAGGAAAAAAGAAGAAGACGATGGAAAGATACAACCGAGAAAAAAAAAATATTCGCGAGTCGGCAACATTAATCACGCAGACATTGCGAACGGCTCGCAAACAATCTCGAGAACTCTTGACTTACGTTTCAACAAGCTTGAAAAGCATTTCGAAAATAAATCATTTTTAAATAAATATAAAATAAATGTGAATAACATCCGAGATTAGCAAATTACTTCGAGAAAACAAACTGAGTTCGAAATATAATTGCGCAGCAGCGAAGAGGAGAAACCTGGAATTCCCCGAAGTATTTTAGTTTGAATGAAAAATTTCGGAGGAAAATACCATTTTTAGATAAAAACAGAACACATTTCAATACAGAATACGTGTACAGCAGATTCTTGCAAATGTAAAAGAAATTGAATTTAGGAAGTCGAGTGAATAATGTTCGGAGAACTACGACCAAAAACGCCCCACGCAAATTGCGGACGATTTTCTGTGAAGAAATACTCTTCGAAAGTGAGATAATAAATCACCTTATCTCACATTTTTATCGACAACATTTTTGAAAGGTGGACCGGAAAGTAATGGAACAATTTCAAGCAACAGTATCTCTTGAAAGATTCAAGTCATCATGAGGCTCACAATTTGAGAAAACGGCTCATTCAAAATTTTTTAATATTACTGGATTCATAGCGTCAAGTGAATCAGCACGATCAAAATCGAAAGAAAAAAGCAAATATACATAAAAGTGTTCCGGAAAAAAATATTTTAATAATAAGTGAAGGGGTTCGTCATAAAGACGCTTGTCCCATTTACCCGCGGCTCAAGATTACTCGCAAAATAATTAGGCGAAGAAAACGTTGCCTTTGTTTAATGCTACACTTCAGGAACTGTTATTTTAAAATCCACTATCATGATACAGAATTCAGCTTCCGAAAAATACGGTATTGTACTGTAGCTCGTATTCTCGTCGGGTTTTTGTAGAATAATTATTAATCAATAAACGCAGACGAAACTTCACAAACAAATTTCCCTTTAAATGCAAAATCAGAAGTTCTCTTTGGACACTAGAAATTACTTCACACCTTCAAGCACTTTCCATGTCTGCATCATAAATACTGTGAAGGTTTGCAAAAAAATCAGAAGGCAAAACTTCATTTACAGAAAGAAAAATGAAACAGTCTCCAAGCAAAAGACTCAGTACTTCACAAATAATCTCGCAACGCGCTTCACATTTTGCGTTTGACAGGCCATTCAGCAGTAAAATATTAAAATATTCAGCGAATAACCGCAAATAATCAATACCGAGATTCTTACACTAGGTTCCAGACAACATAAGACACAAGGGCGTCCAAAACCATTAATCACAGAGCCTTGAAGCGAAGATTAATCGACAGGGTTGCATGGGATCATCATGAAACCCGCCATGGTTCCTCCAGTCATTCGAAAAGAGGACAAAAAACAATCAATGCCTCTGATGAACTCATTTCCTTCATATTACTCCACCACTTGCATGGACGAAATAAATAACGCAGGGTTATAGAAACGTTCAGAAACAGTATAAAACGCTGACAAAAAACTGCGTTTCTGAGATGCACGTATGTAAATCTGCGACGTTATTCATGAATACTATACCAATATTTCTCCCACTTTCATTACACTCCTCAATGAAATGGAGAAAGATATAAAATTGAAATTCAGTACTGAAATACTGGACATCATCACAGATGCGAAAAAGTATAGGAAACTCCCAGTGAATACATTCCCACAAAATGAAATCAAACCTCTGCGAGTCGAATTTCAATAAAGGGACCAGCCAAAAAATTGAGTTGGGGAGATTTCACGCGAAGGAAACAAGCATTTGTGATGAGGGAAAGAGATACAAATTACAGGAAATTTTAATTGGTGATATTCTTGCTTCTGAAATGATTTGACAGGATACTGAACTTGGAAGCAAGACTTCATTATTTGCAGACTTACTTCCTTTCAAAACGCATCATATGAACTTTTTATTGCTTTTCTCTTTCATCCCACGTTGATAAAATGAAAGCAAAAAAGCCCCAAGAAAGCTTGAGGTTTGGATGTTACCAAGGTTTTTAATTCTTCATTTCTTGAGGGAATTCGGACAGTGATTTGAAACCAAAAATCGACATAGGAAGGTACAGCATTCAACTAAGTGAGGTTCGAGTCATCGAGGTTCAAATGTACAGTATGTTTCAAATGGAAACCAAAAATCTGTTCCTGTGCCTACTTCCCTGGAAAATTACAGGCTAAAAGTTCATTCGCAAGGACGAGCTAATAATCATCTGAATAATCCTAGTAAAAAAAAAAATTAACGAAGAAACCGATGGGACAAAAAAATCGAGTTTCTATACACAGTGCCAACATTTCAGCGGTTTCCGATGATATCGCGTCTGCCTCAGAGGAGAGAGGAACCCCGCAGAGAAAACACCAGCCAATACATTTCTGCATCACTTCCCATCAACGAACAGCACGAGTTGATCGGACCAGATAAACATAAGACACACACACACACACATGAATGTATATGAAGCGTGAATGCATCTATACCCTATTCAGAGTTTCACAGCCACAAAAACTCATCATCCTTCCGACCCAGCCAACAGTCAAAAACTGGTCCATTTCCGCGCGACGTACGGCAACCTCGAAAACAGCCCGATTTGTCGGTGTCACAAGTACACAGCAACAAAAAAATCGACACATAGGGAGGGTTCGAATTAGGGAGGTTTTGGATTTTATAGGTTGGAAACTACAATACAAAGCCCTTTTTTCAGGAAAAAAATTTTTTTGAATGGAGATATTCTGGGGCTTAAATGGCTTCTTAAATGTCTTGAAAGGCTGCTGAACTTCGAGGCAGGGGTTAATTTGCCCAATTCAGTCTTTCACTTCCTTTAAAACATAAATTTCTGATTTTATTGATTTTTTTTATCTTTTTTGGGTCAAGAAAAAAATTGCTAACAAGCCACAGAAAATGTGACTTATGGACGTTTGAGGGGAAAAGCTTTTGACTTAGGAAGGTTTTAAATCTTTTGTTTTTATGAGGATTCAGATGGGGACCTGAAAAAAATCTGACTTAGGCGGGGGGGGGGGGGGGGGGGGGGGGGGGGGAGACCAAGAAAGCTTGAGGTTTGGATGTTACCAAGGTTTTTAATTCTTCATTTCTTGAGGGAATTCGGACAGTGATTTGAAACCAAAAATCGACATAGGAAGGTACAGCATTCAACTAAGGGAGGTTCGAGTTATCAAGGTTCACCTGTATATGAGTGAATGTGCAATAAAGAGAATAGCTTTTAAAATTTATTGTGCAGTTGAACTTCAATAAGTCAAACCTCCCAAAGTTGAATGGGTTCCTAAGTGAAAATTTTTTCAAGTCCTTGTCTGAATTCTCTCAGAAAGAATGCATTGAAAAGAATAATCGATTACGACGAAGTCGTTTTCTTAGGTCCCCGCCCGAAGGTCACTACTGTATGTTAAAAGATTTCCTTTAAAACGAATTTTTCGCTACAACGAAAGTATGCAACTGGTCCCACTGTCTTCGTCATAAGGAGATCTGACTGCATTATAATTTTTACATGTACAGTGAAGAAGAGTATCAGATTTATTTTTTGGATCGCGAGCGGGCGACCAAAGTTGATTAGGCGCGACACCTAAATGAAGCGTGCAAAGCAGCGAGATTAGTTCGTAAATAATTATCCCGCGTGACGCTGGAGATCCAATCTGGATCACAAGTACTGTAATGCACTGCAGTGCTTTCACGAATCATCGCGTGACTTATGCATCTTACATTGTGTTGCGGTCAAAATTTCATTGAGAAATGCTCGACAGAAGACCAATGGATATAAACAAGTTTCGACCAAGTCGAAAAATAGTGCCATGACAATTTTACAAAATATCGCAAGCACTCACCCGGAAGTCGTAGCGAGAGTTTCAGAAAACTCGGCACTTATTCAAGGATTTCCTTCCCAGTCGTGGATTTATGGAGCTTCTCTCGAAAATGCGCGACACGATGTTCACAATAATGTGATTGAGTCGATACGTGATTTCGTCACTATCACGCTTCACAAACGAAAAATCCGGAGATTGGACGAAACAACTCAACTATTCCGGATAGAAAGGAAAATTCATCCCCACCACACCTTCAATCCCATCATTCTGTTGTTCCGTAAGTGAATCAAGGTTTCATAAGATCAATAAAAATTCAAAAATGTCGAGAAGAAATGAAACAAATCACCGAAAAACGAAATCTCAAAATTTTCACTGAACGGATTCAAAAACCGCGTTCACATCGATTTCCGTGAGAGAAAAAAAATCAGCTGAGATTCCGAGAAAAAAAATTTCTGAAAGTGAGAAATGACACAAAAATTCATTATCCGACGTTTCCCAGTCTTGGATTGCAATTTTATTTCAAATGCATTAAAGCTTGTTAAAATATTTTCTCGAAACATTTTCCTATTTCTTTTTTGACATCACTTTCCTGGTTTCTTCGCACTTTTGTTGCCATTTATGATGCCTCATGAGTTCAGTTTACATTTGTTGGGCATACTCGCCATGTTGAGTATTGTATTCAATTCTTGGAAGTACAAAATATTCCCCCCTCCTCAAAATTGCAGTGCCAGGAACATCCTGGCACTGCAGCAGCCTCAACATTAGCTTTCTTGCTTTGACTGTAATAGTAAAACCTTGTGAAGGTTAATATAATTAGTAGTATATGAGCCGCTCCTTTTCCTAATCAGATCAGAATCAGTTCAACTGTGTTATTCAAGTTATTCTCATTACTCCTGCAAGTCAAGCTCATTGAGTTGTTTATTCATATCTTTGTGAAATACACTTTACCCCTCTTTTAAAGTAGGATTTCCTAAATGGAATCCTGGTCCTGTCCTGGACTGAATAACGTGGTTTTATTCTAATCTTGATAGCACTGGACATTCAATTATATTGAGGCCTTTTGAGCCCAATAACATTCATTACAAATGTATTTTGCAATGGAAATTTCTAGGGATCTGAAGCGGGTTAAGATTTTCACAAAGCTGGAGATTAATTTCTTGGAAGGACGTGTTGGGGCCTTGAACCAATTACCAATGCAGAAAACTTTTTACATGAATAGTTAATTAGATACTCTAAAACGGGATTCGCATTGGAGCAGATTCATCGAAGCACCATCGCATTACAATTTTAAAAATACATACTATGGAAGTCTCGTTAAAAAAAAACGGTAAAATCATAGGCCAACGATTTTAAGCTGTTGTACAGGAACACGAGTACTAGAACCGAAATATAAATGCGATGGGATAAATCCGAACATGCCGTGATCTACTGAAAGAAAATCCTGATGAAATTTCAAGCAGGACTGAGCATTTCAGTCAATAGTAATGGGTACACAATCCCTGCATCTGGTTCCAGGGGGGGGGGGGTTCAATTCCCTGTAAAAAGTCAACAGCTCTCCCCCAGCCACAAGCTCACGAAAGTTATGCTTGGGAAGCTGCGGGGTTACGGGGTTCTGTCACGGGTTGCGAATGGAGCTTTCCGACGGAAATCTCCGTGAAATGAGAAAAAAAAAAACCTGCACAGCAGCCAGCAATTGATACCCAAGAAAAAAAAAACAGAAAAATACGGAAAAGTATACTTTTCGCATACTTTGGAATTCCTTTCTCTCTCAGATATCTCTAGGATTGTGGGATCCAAGACCAAGAAAACTCTCGCAAATTTTTTGAGAGCATCAGCCAAAAATCGCGTTCACTAACAGGGCATACAATTATAGCCTAAATCTCACGTTTTCGTCATGAATTTGTTGGTATAAAAATCACCCCATGACGACTTTTTGGATCACTGGTGAATTCCAAGATTTCTAGCACCAGTTTTCGAATAAAAAAAATGCTTCATATAAAAATCAATCACTCCAACAAAAATCAAATTTTAGCATTTTTGTTCCGTTTAACCGTTTGAAAAAATGAGCCACTTTACAATGCTGTACTGTATCTTGAAAAAAATCCAGAAAGAATATAATCTTCAATATTACGAATATAATAATGATTATAATTCGTTCAAGTGAAGAATATTTTTAGCTCCATACGTTTTCTCGTCACGTTTTTTTTTTCTTACGTTCTCGAGGAAAGTTTTCACAATACTGTACAGAGAAATTCGTTGTGGACAAGATCCTTGTAGAGAGAGAGTCCAAAGTTATCCCGAGAGATGGCGATCAGTTATCCCTCCAACACGCTCAATTGTACTGTACATTACTTGACGCTCAATCGACCCCCTTCAAAATATATGAAGTACATATACAATATTTATATGCAACTCTCGTCAAGGATATACGTACTGTGATTTTCTCGCACGCTTCAAACACGCACCCAGCTAAAACCGCACATTTCTCAGGAATTTTTGTCTCACTCCCCACCTTTTTCTCTCTCTTTCTCTCTCCCTCCCTTAAACTCCGATACAAAATGTAAGACACGTGGAAAAGTAGGCAAGCAACAGGAGAACGTTTTGTTCCGCACCTTCACGTCAGTACACAACGACTCGACAGACAGGCAAACCCCAACCCCCCCCCTCTCTCCCCAGTCGTCGACAGGAGGTAAATCGCAGGCCGGTGGTGCATTTCATCACCCCGCGTCGCACTCGCACACACCAAACTGCCGGGGCTCACAGTGCCAACGGGCCGTCAGCCAGCCCAGGACGCAACCCGTCAAACGACGGGATGGTGGTGCGGTGCGGTTGGTGCATGTGGCCCACCCCCACTAAACCCGACGCCTGTCCGTTTTCCTTGCACAACACAGCAGCACCGAGCCCGAGAAGAAACCCCGGGGTCTGGGTCTGGGTCATCATCAAGCGCGCACAGCGAGTGAGATGGAGAGAGAGAGAAAGAGAGCATTTTTCTTTGCTCGTGGGATGCTTCTTTTTTTTCCTTTTTACTTTTCTCCAAGTCTTTCTTGTCGCGATTCTTTTCGTGGATGCAACCGGTTCGAGAGAAACACACGTGGGAACAAAGTCGGTCACCTCGGCCCAAAAAAAAAACACGAACAAACAGGGACTATACAGGAATAATCCAGAAGATGACCTGGGAGATTTATGCAGAGAATTCACCACGGACATTCCTTGAAAATGCCTTTGAAAACATTTTAATTTTACCCAACTGCAAAAAAATAAAATAAAAAACCAGGGGTTCTGAGTTGGGCGCGTGTCCGACGAGCAAGTCTCAAAAGAGTCAGCGCGAAGATACAAGTGAACAAAACGTTAATTGCAAAAAATAACAGCAAGAAAGCAAACACAACTGATTAATTATCAAAAATAGCAGGTCTCACTTCTTACGCGACTTTAGGCAACAGCCAAAAATTATTTTCACGGGTTCTAGGGAACAAGAAACTTATTCAGGCGTCGTCAACATTTGAAAATTTGACGAGAAATATGCGTTCTAAAATTAATAAAAAACTGAAAATTGCATTCGTTTCTGGGATTTTTCACCAAAAGGTAGACTTGTTCACTTTACATAAAGCAGATGTACTCTGTCTCTCTACAACGATTTTCTCTTTAAAGTATACCGATTTTTTTTGTGGTCCCATAGGCGTGTGGTTCTCACCCCATGATATACGGATTCTTTACAATTGATTTCTATCTATTCTTTTACACTTTCTAAAATAAATTTACTGTCCCTTGAAGTTCGTTGTATAGAGAACGAGTGCAAATGTAGTACACGTCTTAGTTTTTATTCGCCATTTTATAAGGGCTCTTTTGCGATGCTGAAATCGCAAAATACATTCAGATTTATCTTAAATTTCGATAAGTTCAAAAATTTGCTCAGTTTCTGGAGTGAGAAAATTCGTATAACCATGTTTCATTCAGATGTAGAAATTAAACCGAGGCCACACACATTTTTTTCAACAGATTCGAATGAAACAGCAGTAAGTTAGACCCCCACATGCGGACAATTCACAATAGGGACACTCATTTTCTCAGAAAAATCAATAAATAAGGTCCAACATGAGGACAGTGACTCAACATAGGGACATTTTGTGATAAAATTTCAATACATTTCAGGCCAAATTAGAAGAAACAGATATTTCCAACCCTAAAATTGATGTGAGACAGGTTCTTGGGCATTTATCTCACCAATTTATCATTCATTTAGCTAATTGAAAAAAATTATCTCCAGCATAGAGGGACTTCTTTCTCTCTTTTTCACTCAAATGTTATTTTTACAGAGAATGCCAACATTTCTACATACTGTACAGAGGTATCAGTATTATATTCCTCAAATGTCAATATTGTGTTGAAATATATTGAATGAATCGGTTTAAATTGGGAGACAATTTTTATTTTCATGGAATTATGGTGAGTATTTTGCACATGAAACACCAATTAAAAAAATCATATGATGTAAGTCTAAGCGAAAATGAGACTCGACGTAGGGGACACTCTTGATAAACCAATTACGTCCGCATCTCGGGGTCCATATAATGGTGCTATAGTTCATGCTCAAATGGATTAATTCAATGCACAATTCAGTATACTGCATATTTTGAGAAAAAAGGTGTTGTTTCCTATGCTATACGCGCTTTTTTCCCGTGGGAAACGAATTTTGCATATTATAAGGGCAAGTTGAGCTCGAACTCACTATTATATCCTGTGAAAAATTGCCATATGCCCAGATGGCAGAACTTCTGCCAGACACGTATTTCATACGCGTATTTCACTAGAACAGCAGCAATTTAGCGGAATAATAAGAGCATATCCCCGTTCATTTTCCATCACTCTGTGTTCTTCATGGAGCTAGAAATCTCAGAGCACTTGAAATGATAAATCTGCCGGCTTGAACATTCATCTTCCTGGAAACTTATAATTTTCGGAAACAACCTTCCGAGTAAGTCGACGGTCCATTGCTTTATAGAACAAGAGGTTACATTTGTAAATGCTTGAAATTAATGAATGAATGAACAGAAGGCTTTATTTTCCGCTTTTCAGCGTTCACAAGGTTAAATCAACATTCTCACATCCAAACCCTCCACCCACCCAACCCAAATCCATTCAAACGCATTCAATCACTTCAGAATTGGAAACAGCGAGAAAAAAAGCTGTATAAGGATACCAAAATAAAAGAAAATACATTCCACAAAATACAACTGCACAACTGATCTGTATGTGCACACCCCTTCTTTCCCTGACATTGAAAACAAAATACCAGCAACAAGAATTGCAGCATGAGCCAGAATTGAAGCAATTGGAGCAGTGACACTTCATAGCAGAAGTTGAAATGAAACTTATAAATTTGTGAAAACGTTTCCATGCAGAGAAGAGGTACTGAAATTCAAGGTTGATTTCGTGATTCGCGCATCAAAGATGCACAAAAATACCATAAAAATGTTATCATCGAAGTTTCGTCAATCGACTGAAGCCAACCACAGAATCGTGGGAATTTCCGAAACAGAATCGACTTCTGTTCCGCAGTATTACTTTCGTTTATTAAATTGCCAATAAACTTTTGAGGCCTGCAGCAACAATTTTCAATGATGCTATATGAAGTGTCAGTCGACTTCCACATGCAACACGACATAAAACACGGACTAAATGGAGATTTATGGACAAAGGCTTCGACGAGCTGCCTTCAAAATTTGATTTACGCAACACAAATTGAAGTACTTATGGTACAGTAATTTCGCTGTGGTTCGGAGGGCTTTTCTAATTTCGCAAACAACGAACTCCTACGCTTTTCTAATCATCATTCCCCTTTGTGGAACACGTGTGAAATCATCAAATACAGTGGTTACCTTTAGTATACACAGAAATAAAATGTTTTTTTAATTAAATCAGAGGTTCAGTGCTCTCATAAATCTGTGAGTCCAATCGAGATGTTCGTAAACGCGCTTCTGCTCATCATGAAAACTCTTCCCATGTTGAATAATTTTTAATAATAAAAAAGCGTCATAAAAATTGAAGGAACTATACGGGAAATGGCCACAACGTATAACAAAGCTATCAGAAAGAAAAACCAATAGCTTGCTGTTTTCGTGGTTGATTACATTTTTTTTTTGGTCAAGCAACCACCGCGTGATCGAGAACAAACCCCATTTATAAACGAATCAACGCAAGCGACGTAGAAAAAGACCTTTAAGCACACAAGAACCGGCGCCAAGAAACGATGCTGTTCAATCGTCCTCTTTTCATTTATAATTTATGTACGAGGGGTGATTCAAAAGTTGCATCAGTATCTTGGAATTGAGTTCTTTCGGCGACCGATTTCCCGAGTCAGACTTTTCAAAACCGAAAAAAAAGCATCCGAATAATTTCATTTGATTCAAAAGCAGTGACATGGAAATATTCTTGGTCACCAAATTAAATTTTCAGTAAGCTTTCAAATCAGGATCAGTGGCAAATAAATGTCATATTGTGCATGGAAAAGTCGTTTTCATATTTAGGAATTAGAAAGATTTTCATATATTTCTACGCATTTACCTTTTTAAAAATCGAACACCAGGGAATTCAAAAAGTACGTCAAATGGAGGAACTTACTGTATTCCCTGTTAAACACAGTCGCTTGTTACACTTTCAATTATCACTTTTTTTTTAAGTTTTCCACCTGAATGAGCAAGGCTGGGCCATTGTCATAACAAAATCCAAAATATACAGTACTATTGTACTTGATAGGAAACTCAGCAAGAGAAGCAGAAGATTGTGAGAACTTTTGAGCTAATCCTCGTATTTGCCCGGCATCATTTGTTTCAATTTGCAAAGAACCCGCGTTCGTTCAAACACGATCTTCCGGCGGTCAATTTTCCAAACCAGAGTCTAAACTTAGCCCTGATTCCACTCAATTCAATCCGGAATATGGAGTTAAAGATTTAGACAAAGCGACGCGCATTTTCCGCAGATGAAACGTGGCTTGAATTGGAACATTTGAATGACTGATCAGCAAGCTTTATTTTCCGCTTTTCAGCATTCACACGGTACAAGAAATGTTCCCAAATCGAAACCAACCTGTTTCTCCCAACCCACATTCATCCAAACACATTCCATCACATCGGAATGGAAAAAAAGAGAAATCCCCTGTAAATTTATATTATAAGGAAAGAATATACACGCAAAAATGTACAATTGCACAACTGATGTAAATGCATACACTTTCTTCCCCTCCCTGATAACAAAAATAATATATGAGTGATACAATTGCAGCATGAGGCAATTACTAAACCCAAATTAAAGCATCTGGGTTAATCTGGAATAGCATTGTGATATCCATTTCTTCATCGCACTCGAAATATGAACTTCGACTGTTGATTAAAAATCGCACGTACTAAATGAGTACTCGGTCGATTACGACTCGGGTTCAGAAATTGCCAAACCGTGAAAGTCGAGAGAATTGATCCTCGGTCTTGTATTATTCTGCAACTTTCATTTTTTTCATGCGGAGGCCACCATCAATTGCACAAGCATTGACAAATTTCTATCAGTGCAATTTTTTCTCCCCCACTAAAAAAAATACGATCACATAAGCAGGTGTTCAGCAGGCTATACTCAAAAAATTAACGCATTTGTTAAACCGACTTGAAGAATAATTTTTGGAATCGCTCAACGTTTTAAGTGTTGTAGTTTAAAATCAATAATTGTTCACTTAGCACCTGTAATTCCACCGCAAAAATATTTTCGTGGACGTGAAAAAGTGATTGGGGAAAACCACATACGCAAAAACGAATTTATATTTTAATTCTGGAAATAGCCGCATTTTTATCTTGAAAAATTTCACTTGGGTGCACTTGTTTCCCCCCCTCCCTGAAAAAGCTACCCATAAAATTAGGTTGCGGACTGAATCCGCACGCGTTATACTGTCACAAAAAAATCCAGTATCGTTTGCGTACAGTACATAAATTGAGCACAAATTTAATCACGCGCGATTTCGTTTAAAAAAAATAAATCACTGAACCGAGAAAAATGAGCATCACCTGCCCGAAATCACGGGCCGCAAATGAGAGCTAAAAATGCGAGCGCGAAAGACTGGACTGGACTGGACAGGACAGGACTGGACAAAAGTCGACACGCGGCAAGCCTTTTTTTTTCCTTTACACCATACATATCCCCCCCCCCCCCCAGTTTCNCGGCCCCCCCCCCCCCCCCCCAGTTTCCAATGTTCTCTCAGCAGCGACGACACCGAAACGACGACGGCGGCGGCGCGGGAAAAAACGCCGTCGACAGACACGGGCGACGACATCGACACGCACTGACCGCGACACGCCCCGCTAAATGTACAATACTGACAAACACACGACCCCGCGGCGATTCTATTTTGATGGGCGGAAGATGAAGCGTGACATCGGGCTACCGCAGCAATGAAAACCCGGAACACGAAAGATAAATATGGATTTATGAACAATAAACAGAAAAAGGAGCAAAGAAAAGGAAATAAATGATAGACATAATTGCCTACTTTCATCACGTTACAGGACAATTTCTGATCAGCATTGAAGCAGAAAATATGGCGGGAAAATTGGACCAGAAGGGCTATTAATATTTTCCATCATTCGAAAAAAAGAGCCCAAATTAGTGGCATCGAAACTGCAATACGCAGAAATATTGGCGCTCGTAGAGCTCGAACCAAAAAAATTAAAATAAAATTAGCAATTGAGCAAGAAAAAGAAAAAAAGATTATCCCTGAAGCTTATAGTTGAACCTCGGTAACTCGAACCACCCCCAGTCAAATACTTCCCTACGTCAGATATACATTTTTTCAAGTCTATGTCTGAATTATTTCAGAAAAAATGCATTAAACATCTCCCGAACTTGAAAAATTTCCCTTTCAAACCTACGAAACCTGAATTTTTTGGAGGCCTTTTTGCTAATACTGTACTGTACTGTATTTCATCGACACAGGAAAGAGAAAAAACAAAACGAAAAATATAACTTAACATGTTTTTTGAAACAAAGTGAGAGAGGGATTGGGCGAATCAACTCTTGCCTCCAAGTTCATCATCCTATTAAATAATTTAAGAAGCAATCCAAGGCCCAGAATATTGCCAATTACAATTTCCTGTGATTCTTTTGTCTTTTCAAAAATACACGTCTCTATAATTCAAAATTTCCCCAACTCGAATTTGTTTCCCTTGCCTTTGAGTTCAATTCAATGCGGTTCGACTGATACAAATTTAAAACAAGTTAACTTTATCAAAGGAACCCAACTTAAAATAACCCAACCTAACCCTTTGACAGCTGAAGCTTCGGCAGTTGGTCTTTATTTTCTTAAACTTTTTTTTTCCCATGGTGTCCACCTCTAATTTATATTTTTCCAACCGTCGCTCTAGCGACTATTTCCTCCTTAAATTTTCTAAAAAAAAAAATTGAATTTTTATGAGAGCTTTCTGCAGAGATTTACAGTGAAATGACTTGATCTGAGTCAGTCAGAATCTGAAGGTGTGGTAATCGTGTCGGTTGCATGCAACGGTTATAAGAGAACAATATACAGTATTTCTGCACGGAAATGGCTTCTCTAGATCGACAAGTTCGCATAATTTTACAGAACATTTGAAGTCATTACATGCTGTTCGCAATTCGCATGAATCCCAGGCTTCTTTCATCGAAAGCAGGAACAAAAGCAAGAGTAATTCATCGAAAATTACTGAATAAAACAGCTTTACATTTTCGACACGAAGCGAGCGTTAAAATCGACCATTTCACCAACTAATCGGCGCATAATTTTGTCGAAGCTGAAACATATCTGGTCATAATCGGGGATAAATATCTGTTCTGAAATGAGCACTTCGGAATCGAATTTTGCAGAGATTTTACTTCGGAAATAAAAAAAGGATAAAAATATAACAGGAAAGTGCCAGAATATCATCCAACTTTCAGAAGTGCGAACGCAAAAACATGTGTCCTGTCGAACTGAAGCCGTGCAACGCTGACGTCACGACACGGATATTAATTTTGAATATATTTCACTCAAATATCGAATAACTCAAGCCCATTCGTACCTTTAAAAAATTTAAAAAAAGCTGAATATGGAACTGCCACAAAGCAATTTGGTGCTGTTCTAATACGTGACTGATAAAAGCGGGTATGACAAATTCAACCACACCCGGGCGTGAAATTTGATTGTACGCGAACCTGAACTGCACCAGATGAATGTAATAAAGAAGGTTACAAAAAAAAAGAAATGCTAATAATCACGCCAAACTGAGTTGAGCATCTCAACTCATACCAAACCCAGGCAAACCAATGAATCTAACCGATAAACCTAATTATTCTACACTCAATTGAATAAACCCATCGCATAAAAAACATAGACCCATAAAGCGCAGCTAACTTACCTTTCTTAAATTGACCAGGAACAGGACAAACCTATCCTTACTGCAAGAAACCCCAAATAACCTAAAACAACACCTACATAATCTAACACGAAGCAAAACTGAACTAACACACAACCAAACTTTCCTCACATAATACAGGTGGTACCTCGCAATTTGACCCTAATCTGTTGCCAGACTAGGGTCGAATTTCAAATTGGTTGAACTGCGAGACACTCCATGAAATTTAAAAATATAAACTAAAAAACACAAAAAATGTCCAAAAGCAGGTTAAATTGTGGGACAAGGGTTGAATTGCAAGTCAACCTCCCTGCAAATTTGACCATTGAATTGCAGGACACTAGGACAGTCAAAGTGCGAGGTACCACCTGTACCTAATTAACATAACCAAACAGCACAACACATAATTAACCTAACCCTACACACAAATAAAATTCGTAACTAATTTCACCCAATATTAAACACAACCTAACTCACCCTAAAAATATTCTTAACTGACCTAACACAACAAGCAGCTGACCTAAACAATATATGTGTAACAAAATACGATGCCCAACTAACATGACCTTCTACCTAATTTATCCAATTTTTGCTGAAATTTGTGAAACTGAAATTCAGCACAAATAAATCAGTGAAAATCTGTCATTTCTGCTTCTGTACTTCAAAAATTGAAAGTGTTGCCATTCGCAGTCGTTGTGCTTGATAACTTTTTAAATTTTGTATGACCATTTACTGCAAGTCCGAAACACTGAGGCGGTCATTCAAGCAATAAAACAGCACTACATTTTCAAATTCGCGAGCCCCAAAAGTGTGNTACTTTCATCACGTTACAGGACAATTTCTGATCAGCATTGAAGCAGAAAATATGGCGGGAAAATTGGACCAGAAGGGCTATTAATATTTTCCATCATTCGAAAAAAAGAGCCCAAATTAGTGGCATCGAAACTGCAATACGCAGAAATATTGGCGCTCGTAGAGCTCGAACCAAAAAATTAAAATAAAATTAGCAATTGAGCAAGAAAAATAAAAAAAGATTATCCCTGAAGCTTATAGTTGAACCTCGGTAACTCGAACCACCCCCAGTCAAATTCTTCCCCACGTCAGATATATTTTTTTCAAGTCTCTGTCTGAATTATTTAAGAAACAAAGCATCAAACATCTCCCGCACTTGAAAAATTTCCCTTTCAAACCTACGAAACCTGAATTTTTTGGAGGCCTTTTTGCTAATACTGTACTGTACTGTATTTCATTGACACAGGAAAGAGAAAAAATAAAACGAAAAAATGTAACTTAACATGTTTTTTGAAAGAAAGTGAGAGTGGCATTGGGCGAATCAACTCTTGCCTCCAAGCTCATCAACCTATTAAATAATTTAAGAAGCAATCCAAGGCCCAGAATATTGCCAATTACAATTTCCTGTGATTCTTTTGTGTTTTCCCCTTCAAAAATACACGTCTCTATAATTCAAAATTTCCCCAACTCGAATTTGTTTCCGGTGCCTTCGAGTTCAATTCAAAGCGGTTCGACTGATACAAATTAAAAACAAGTTAACTTTATCAAAGGAACCCAACTTAAAATAAACCCAACCAAACCCTTTGACAGCTGAAGCTTCGGCAGTTGGTCTTTATTTTCTTAAACTTTTTTTCCCCATTGTGTCCACCTCTAATTTATATTTTTCCAACCGTCGCTCTAGCGACTATTTTCTCCTTAAATTTTCTAAAAAAAAAATTGAATTTTTATGAGAGCTTTCTGCAGAGATTTACAGTGAAATGACTTGATCTGAGTCAGTCAGAATCTGAAGGTGTGGTAATCGTGTCGGTTGCATACAAAGGTTATGAGAGAACAATATACAGTATTTCTGCACGGAAATGGCTTCTCTAGATCGACAATTTCGCATAATTTTACAGAACATTTGAAGTCATTACATGCTGTTCGTAATTCGCATGAATCCCAGGCTTCTTTCATCGAAAGCAGGAATAAAAGCAAGAGTAATTCATCGAAAATTACTGAATAAAACAGCTTTAAATTTTTCGACACGAAGCGAGCGTTAAAATCGACCATTTCACCAACTAATCGGCGCATAATTTTGTCGAAGCTGAAACATATCTGGTCATAATCGGGGATAAATATCTGTTCTGAAATGAGCACTTCGGAATCGAATTTTGCAGAGATTTTACTTTGGAAATAAAAAAGGATAAAAATATAACAGGAAAGTGCCAGAATATCATCGAACTTTCAAAAGTGCGAACGCAAAAACACGTGTCCTGTCGAACTGAAGCCGTGCAACGCTGACGTCACGACACGGATATTAATTTTGAATATATTTCACTCGAATATCGAATAACTCAAGCCCATTTGTACCTTAAAAATTTTTAAAAAAAGCTGAATATGGAACTGCCACAAAGCAATTTGGTGCTGTTCTAATACGTGACTGATAAAAGCGGGTATGACAAATTCAACCACACCCGGGCGTGAAATTTGATTATACGCGAACCTGAACTGCGCCAGATGAATGTAATAAAGAAGGTTACCAAAAAAAAAGAAATACTAATAATCACCCCAAACTGAGTTGAGCATCTCAACTCATACCAAACCCAGGCAAACCAATGAATCTAACCGATAAACCCAATTATTCTTCACTCAATTGAATAAACCCATCGCATAAAAAACATAGACCCATAAAGAGCAGCTAACTTACCTTTCTTAAATTGACCAGGAACAGCACAAACCTATCCTTACTGTAAGAAGCCCCAAATAACCTAAAACAACACCTACATAATCTAACAAAAAGCAAAACTGAACTAACACACAACCAAACTTTCCTCACATAATAGAGGTGGTACCTCGCAATTTGACCCTAATCTGTTGCCAGACTAGGGTCGAATTTCAAATCGGTTGAACTGCGAGACACTCCATGAAATTTAAAAATATAAACTAACAAACACAAAAAAATGTCCAAAAGCAGGTCAAATTGTGGGGCAAGGGTTGAATTGCAAGTCAACCTCCCTGCAAATTTGACCAATGAATTGCAGGACACTGGGACAGTCGAAGTGCGAGGTACCACCTGCATCTAATGCACCTAACCAAACAGCACAACACATAATTAAGCTAACCCAACACACAAAAAATACGCAAATAATTTAACCCAATATTAAACACAACCTAACTCACCCTAAACATATTCTTAACTGACCTAACACAACAAGTAGCTGACCTAAACAATATACTGTATGCGTAACCAGACACGATACCTAACTAACATGACCTTCTGCCCAATTTTTGCTAAAATTTGTGAAACTGAAATTCAGCACAAATAAATCAGTGAAAATCTGTCATTTCTGCTTCTGTACTTCAATTTAACTTTCACAACGGTAAGCGTCAGCAACACGAACTATTGAAAAATTTAAAACATACTGGTAAATGACGTTCAGGCTTTGTGACTCCGCCAGTAAGTTCGTTATTTTGTCGTGATGTAAAAGTTTATCGCGAGCCCCAAAAGTGTGCCGGACGTTGATGCGTCGGACGAAGGGCAGATGGTTACCGACGATTTCGGTTCCCTTCTTTTTCACCCCCCAAAAAAAAACTATTATTTCGGTTTCATATCATCCCAGCCATTAGATGTTCCAAAAATAAAAATGATAAAAGGCGAAAAAAAAAAGGTTTCGAAAGCTCCGAATAAAAAAAAAATAAATCGCCGAGGTCAAATATTTGCGGTTCACTCAGGTTGAAAAAAAGAAAAGAAAGGAAGGATGGATGGATGCATTTGATCATGGCTCAGATACTTCAGCACAAACATCGTCTTGAAATACGTCGAACATTCTTACCTCGGAATTCTCGGTTCCCGTATCTTCGAAAATCATCTTCCCGTTTTTAAATTGATCCGCAAAGGTGAAACCGAAGGACGCGAATATTTTTCCAAGTAAGAAATGCATTGCGAAAGCGACGCTTCTTCGCTTCGTGGAAATTTGTGCAAGAAAATGAGAAAAAAAAAACGTCAGAAGTAATAAATTCTGAAATCTATAAATTACCATGACAATCAAAGGATTCGAAAAAAAATACGGCTTAATCTAATTTAAATATGACTCCAAGCGGATTATTGGTCCTCAGCTCAAAGGACTCAAAGAAATGCGAAATCGAAGTTTTAATGGAAAATGAAACCAGATTCCTCTTGAATAGAATTCACAGAAAATCCGAAGGAATTCCGCAGAAACAGAGAAGTTTCTAGTCAACCTCAACAAAGCCCGGAAGTATTAGCACTGCTCTTCCTTCGTCATGCTTTTGCACAAGGAAAAAGGATAATATTTGGAATCGATTTTCTCGTCGGTGGAAACAGCACCACATTCTGCTATGAAAAAAGAACCACAAACAATGCTAATATAAATAAAATCTAAGTTTTGCACAGGGCACGAAGACACAATTTATGAAGTGGTCGTGACTTTTAAATTCTTTGACACGACGATTTCATCCAAAATTCCAGACACACTTCGACTTCGAACTTCGTTTCAAAACTTTCTACTTAAAGTGCTGACGAAGATAAACTATCGAACTTCACACGCTTACGTTAAGGAGTAAGTCTTAAGTAGTCCGTTCTTCATAAGTTCTTTTAAAGTACTTTATGTTTATGCTAAAATAATTATGAACACCGTTGAAACATGAGTTTTACAGGTTTCTGTGCGTCGGAAAATTTTTTTTGACGAATAATGAGACGGAAATTGAAAATACAACCATCTACCCAATAAAATAAAACCAATGAACGAGAAACTTCAACTTGGTTCACCATTATTCACTATTGTTTCAACCAAACTCAAATCTTGAATTAAAAGTAAAAATTCTTGAGATGTTTTCGGACCTGAAAATCCAATACTCTTACACAAACGCAGGTGATGAAATTTCCAAAAGTATTTTCAAAAATTGTGACAAATCTGACGGAATGTACCAAGACTAACTCTCGAGTTAGCTCAACCGAGAAAAATTCCAGGAATGGAAAAATCAATCCATTGTAACCCGATCCAAAGTGGGGAGGCCTCGTTAAAACCCAGACACGATTCGCAACCGCGTTTCTCTTCGTTCTGTTCTTTAAACCACCAAGACCCGTATAATCGTCTCCCAACATTCTTTCTGATCTCTTGCGTAGCGCTAGAAAATTCAAACTCCGACATAAAAGAAAAAATACTGCATAACAAAAAAAAAAAGAAAATAGAAAAATAAAATATGGGTTTTCCTTTGCACCACACGCGTGACAAATCATCGCCGCGCGCAGCCAAGAAGAAGAAGAAGAAGAAATCCATAACCAAACCCGCCTCCGTTTGTCGCTTCAAGGCGATTCCGTCCTTCGAAACACAAACACAAAAGACCATTAGGAAACAATGCTTTTGTTTTTTTTTGTTCTTTCAGCATCATTTCGGTATGTGTGCATTCGTGTGTGTGTGTGTGTATGTTTCGATTGACTGGCTGACTGACTACTAGAGAAAACTTCAGCTCATGCAGCGCAATCGACTCGGATGCATCCTGATTCGCTCAAGCCCTACCCAGAACTCGCATTGTATGACAAAAGTTTTGAAAGATGAATTTCACGACTGCTTCTATTTGATAGCTTGAAGTGTGCGAATGCAATTCCTCATTCAGAATTCATCAGGCAAGAAGTATTCAAGAAAATTTCATGAAATACAAATACGATGAATAATTATGAACACCGTTGAAACATGAGTTTTTCAGGTTTTTGTGCGTCGAAAAAAAAAAAATTGTGACGAATATGACACGGAAATTGAAAATACAACTCTCTACACAATGATATAAAACCAATGAACGAGAAACTTCATCTTGGTTCACCATAATTCAATATTGTTTCAACCAAACTCAAAGCTTGAATTGAAAAAAAAAATCCTCGAGATGTTTCTGGACCTGAGAATCTAATACTCTTACACAAACGCAATGTGACGAATGTGACACGGAAATTGAAAATACAACCCTCTAACAATAATATGAAACCAATGAACGAGAAACTTCAACTTGGTTCACCATTATTCACTATTTTTTTCAACAAAATTCAAAGCTTGAATTGAAAAAAAAAATCCTCGAGATGTTTTCGGACCTGAGAATCCAATACTCTTACACAAACGCTGGGGATTTCCGAGAGCATTTTTGAAAAATTGTGACAAATCTGACGGAATGTGCCAAGACTAACTCTCGAGTTAGCTCAACCGAGAAAAATTCCAGGAATGGAAAAATCAATCCATTGTAACCCGATCCAAAGTGGTGAGGCCTCGTTAAAACCCAGACACGATTCGCAACCGCGTTTCTCTTCGTTCTGTTCTTTAAACCACCAAGACCCGTATAATCGTCTCCCAACATTCTTTTTGCTCTCTTGCGTAGCGCTAGAAAATTCAAACTCCGACATAAAAGAAAAAATACTGCATAAAAATAATAGAAAATAGAAAAATAAAATATGGATTTTCCTTCGCACCGCACGCGTGACAAATCATCGCCGCGCGCAGCCAAGAAGAAGAAGAAGAAGAAGAAGAAATCCATAACCAAACCCGCCTCCGTTTGTCGCTTCAAGGCGATTCCGTCCTTCGAAACACAAACACAAAAGACCATTAGGAAACAATGCTTTTGTTTTTTTTGTTCTCCTTTCAGCATCATTTCGGTATGTGTGCATTCGTGTGTGTGTGTATGTTTCGATTGACTGGCTGACTGACTACTAGAGAAAACTTCAGCTCATGCAGCGCAATCGACTCGGATGCATCCTGATTCGCTCAAGCCCTACCCAGAACTCGCATTGTATGACAATTGACGAAGTAAGGTCTTTTTTATTTCATGACAAAAGCGGAAAAAGAATAAGGAAAAAGCATCAATTTTGCGGATGTAGGCCGCACACTACATACTTTCAAATGCGGATGAACATTTGAGGGTGGCCGATATTCAAGAAGCACTCATCAGAATGTAGACAATATTTGACATTACGTACGACATTTGCCAACAAATCTATCTTCAAGTATGAATTCAACAAATTCAAATAGTCTATTTTTTTTTTACACCTAAGGTCTTTGAACGGCCCATCGTTCTCATCACGTATCAGAAAATTGCCGAGCTTCGCTTGTGAATTTTTCAGGAAAAGTTCCAATGTTTTGAAAACGCAGAAATCTTTTATAACATACTCCTCTTCTTCAAACTCAATTCAAACTGCCAATAATTTCCTCTTTTAATTTTTGAGGTACAGTACAATGAAGTTCCCTTGTCCGGTCCAGAAAAATTAAGATAATGCGGTGAAATGTGGATTTAAAATTTCCAATTTCAACGTGACTCAATCGTACTTTCAAAATATCATGAATTAGCGTGTTCTAAATCCCCAGAATACTTCGAATTCTCAGAACAGCTCTAGTTCATTCAAACGCTGTCTTTCGAAATTCTATATATTGAATGGAGTCATTCGGATCAGGATCATCATATACTTCGAACCGATCTGCTGAGAAGGTTTAAAATGATTGCAGTGGATTGATGAAACACGATGAGACTTTGAAAGCAATCATTTCGAATTAATACGAACAATTCACGTCATTTCAACGATCAGCGCAGAACGGCAACTGAGAAATTTTTCAATTTTTTGAGTCGATTGATCCGCAGGATACAATGTTGAGAATTTTATTCCAGGTGAGAAATGATCAGATACAACGTTGAGAATATTATTCCAAATGAGGAATGATCCAATCTTCAGGTCCTTGACCCAACTGAAATCTTAAAAAAAATCTACAATACGAAGCAGTTTAAAAGGTTTGAGACCCTGCGATTCAAGACTGTTCGACCTTATTGTAGATTGTTACAAATCTCCATTATTCTTATCCTATCTTTCATTGGCCCGCAGAAATAATTTTGCAAATCCAAATAAAGATGGAAGAAACGAACGAAAAATAAGGGAGCTTGAAGTAATGTCCATACACCGTAAGTCAGGTGCAAAAGGGGGAAGGAGAAAATGCCGGGGCGGAGAAAATGCCGGCAGGGAGAAAATGACGAGTTTTGAAAATCCAATGGATGATGAACGAACCACTGAGAATAAAAACGGGAAAAAAATAACACCTCGAAAAATTCTTAGGATCTTGCTTCAACACAGATCTTGTAAAATGATCAGTTAAATCCAGGTTTTAGGCGGTATATGGCTTATTTTATCGTTTCCTTAGTGCTGAACTCTTCAGGCAAAGATCATGATCACGAGGTTTCAGAATATTTAAGGATATGTTGACTGACTTTTGTGTTCCATTTTTATACAGTTTACTCGTCCGGAATATTATCTGATGGACAGAATGCAAATGTAAAATGCATCATGCGACAAAAATCAGGGGGATTCAGCAGAGCATATGTTAAGCATCAATGACATGTCTCTGAATGACGAGGCATCGTGACTAAAAGCTTTTCTTCATGAATAAAAAAAGCTCTAAATCTCTAATCCCTGAACTTTTACGAACGATCCCTTGTACATAAATTGAACGTTGTGGCATGTTTTCGAAAATTTTGCAAGAACCAGAGGGGGGAAAAAAGTTTCAAGATAGGAAAGAGGAGTGAAACGAATTACTGAACGCGAGCGAAGCACAGAGAATCGATCGGTTCCCAGTGTTTCGAAAGCGAATGCATCAGGAAAATACCGCCCTTTTCGGAGAAATAGTAGCCATAAACTGAGAATACTGTAGAATTATATTTGTAACAGGAAGCCTGAAAAACGGAGGGGCAAAATTCGTTCTGCAAAAATTTCTCGCCGATCCGCAGTGATGCGAACTGGCGACGAGACCACTCGTAAACGTCACGTTTCGATTTTTTTTGGCACATCAAAGAGACGAAATTTAGCGTCGTATTTCGTGTAGGTTGATTGTAAAAATGAGTTCATTTATTATCANAAATTTCTCGCCGATCCGCAGTGATGCGAACTGGCGACGAGACCACTCGTAAACGTCACGTTTCGATTTTTTTTGGCACATCAAAGAGACGAAATTTAGCGTCGTATTTCGTGTAGGTTGATTGTAAAAATGAGTTCATTTATTATCATGGCTGAGTTACATTGCAACAGACGAATTAAAAAAAAGTTCCATAGAGGTTCCACGCATCAGGTTTAAGAAATTTTTCTCACATTTGTTAAAAATGTTCGGTGATAATTCAGACAGATTTTGAACGGGGAACGGGATTTTTTTTCTGGCGAAAATTCAATCGATGGCTTTTTCGACTTTCGGATAGTCATGTCCGCATTGCAATATTTTTTCGCAGTTAATATTTTCGTCGTATTATTTTAAAATGACCACTTAATAAATCAATCTCTTTTTCTCAATTCGTAGAAATCTAGTTGCAGGGTTCTGATAAAAAAAAAACACTCGAATACTTACAATAAAAATTTCTCAGCTCAACAAAATTAACTAATTCAAAATCCAAAATGAATGAAAGAATGAATTGAGTAGCTAATTATCTTAAAAGGTAAAAAAAATTATGGACTGAAAAATTATGGACTGAACTTTTTTCAGCTGTTCGAAATTATGGTTGAATTGACGACCATTCATTCCCATTTTTCACCCTCTCCATGACCACATTTGAAACAATAAAATTTATTAGAAAGGATGAAAATCAGAATTTGTGCCGAAAATTTAAGAAGTAATTGGAAAAAAGGTAACGTTTCGCAATCTCAATCTATCGAGGACAAATCGCGTGAAATTGGCCTGAACGCTTGACCAAATTCAAAAGTCATTTTACAATCCCTTGCATCACGATCACGCAATTTTGCAAAAAGGAAATGGTTCAATCTACTTCTAAAAAAAAAAATTCGTGTGACAGAAAAAAAAAATTCCCCAAAAGAAACTATGCACTCACCAAGTTCATGTTGGATGACAAGAGCAGGAGAACTCGCTTCACCAGCACCACTTTGATTATCTGCAAAAAACGCGAAAAAAAAGAAGAAACACCATCATCATCAAAATCCATCACGACTGGATTCAGCACAGAAAGCAAAATTCATTATTTCGCCGCGCGCTGCAACGCAGAAAACTCCCGACAATAATTCGCACAAAGGTCACAAAGATCTGCATCGCAAAAAAAAACAAACAAACAAACATGGAATCATCATAATCGTAACAAGAAAGGCGAGAGCAGAAAATATTATGTGCCTGCGTGACGTTCGTGACAGGAATGTCGCCGGATTTCCCCCGGCAATGCGAAAAGTCGGCGGCAAGAAGACGCACGTGGAAGAAAAAACGCCGCAAGAAGCAAGTAAAGAAACACAAAAAAAGGACAGCAAGAAAGAAAAAACACGCCGAAAGTAATGGTGAAAAAAAGAAGGAGCCAGGCACAGGAATACAAAGGAAGGAATAGAAAATATATGGGGAGGCCGAAATCCCGGATACGTAGGGAATTTTCGACACCAACCAAGGTCACGACGACGGGGGAAAAAAGCTTTCCCCGCTCGACGCAGTTCTTCGACACTATTTTTATTCCCCGGGTTGTTTCCGTTCTGGTTATCACCAACAAATTAGAAGCCGTGAAAATCCCCGACAAGAATATTCGTAATTGAAAAATTTTGTTGGCAGAAACGTTCTTCTTTTTGAAGTAACGACGTTTCCTCAAAGTCATCCACCAGAGTTAAAAAAAAATCGCGAGAATTCAACGACATCGCTCGAGATTTAGAAAATTCGATCGAGTCCGTGAACAACTTGATGATGACTTCCGATTTCACAATTACATGTAATTTTTCTTGAAGAAATCAAATCACTTTTTGATGAAAAAAAAGGAATTTCTTTCTTCAGCGCTGTGATTGAAGATTCAGTTTTCGACAGAGGTAAAGTTTATTTTTATCGCTTTTCTGAAGGAAAAATATGCACGCATGTTTTTTTTTTAAATAAGTTTGGTGATCTCCCCGGATGTCACATTTCCGAGATGTACTTTTATTCCGGAAACTTACAAGCATTTCTCGATTTTTATTCAGCAATTTATTCAAAAATTTTATCAGTCATTTTTAAAAGCACGAAGCTACAAAATGAAAGTACTGTACTTCTCATCATTACACCGTTCATCTGATTCTTCTCGTAAATTGAATACTGCAGAGTACAGACAATGCAAATTTTTATTTTTATTTTTTTAACCAGGAGCTCAAATTATTGTCCGAAGGACTAATTGACCGAATTGCGAAAAAAATACGTACACACGTTCCATTTGTGTGAATTTACCAGGAGTGGAATAATTCCACCACAGCGCATAACTTTTCACAAATATGCACACTTGACTCTCGCATAAACTTGTATGGACAGTTTTGCAATTTGAATCACCGAAACCATTTTCATTTACTGTTAGCGAGTACAATGCGTGAATCAATCCAGATCCTACGTTAAATGTGATTGAATTATTCAGTTTAACCTTTTTATTTTTTTATGCTTGATGCTTCTAAAGGGATGAATTTTCAAAAACAGAAAGTTGACTACTTTCTCCCAAGGGGAAAGTTTTTGAAGGTTTTGATTTCTGTCTGATTCTCCAAGTTCTACGGGAAAGCTTCTGCACTTTTCCGAATCATATCTGTTTTCGAATTGAGTACCAGAAGAACTAGCTCATTCAAATCGCAATAAGGAACTGAAACGCACCGTCTTCAAAGTAATGTTTCAACCGGAATTTTGGCAAAGAGAAAAATAACCATTAACCGGTATTTTTGGAAGAAAACTAAAAAAAAATAAAACAGGGAAAGAAGGCATTTGGACACGACCCTCTTCGGTATCGCAGAAACGAAACGAGACAGGAGAAAAGTGGGTCCGAATCCGTAGCAAGATACAGGGAAATGCAATTTGCATATCATTCAGCAGCTTCACAGTTGCCATGCAAATGTCTTTCACGGGCGTCATTTTTCAAGGAGCTTCTCCACGTACTATCTGAGATTGAGCCTGGAGAAAA
>CAJPEX010003565.1:0-20635 GCA_905338405.1 Notodromas monacha
CCCTCTTGTTTTGAGACACCCCAGTTCTGGGGTTATCTCTGTTTTGTTTTGGCGCATTTTCCGTCTCAGGATTTTTGGGTTTAGTATTGCCCAGGTTTTTGGGGAACCATTTTTTCCTTTTGCGCTCTTGTCTTTTTCGCCGCATCCCGAGATGTGGCGATTAAATTTCAAGTCAATGCCTCCCTTTTTGCGGCATTGTCCTTTGACGCCAAAAATAAATTTTGTACACCACATTTCTTGATGAGAACACAGTGGAATTGGTTTTTGTGTGTAGATGTCAGGCCAAGAACTCAGTAAGAGGAAGAATTAAAACACAGTAATTGGTTGGTGTGCAAACAAATTGGGGATTTCTCTGCAAGAGTGCTGACCTTTATTTTTTTATAGCACAAATAAAATTGCAATTTCAAACACACACACACATACAGAATCAACAGTCCTAACAAAAACGCACAATAAAATTTTGCAGATTGTTCAAAAAGACAAGTATTCATGATCTGGATGGACTTGGACTTTTTTCCCAAATTGCCCAATTTTACAAAGTTCCTGAATAAAATTAAAATTTCGTATTCATTTTTAGCACTTTTACGCTTAGAACTCCACTGAACTGATTGTCCCAACTTTTGGGGGTTCATATACCAATTTGTCTCTAATTTTGACATGGTTTTTCTAGGTGGTGAGTTCAAACACACCAGGTGGAGGTGTTTGCTGTTTTTGACTAACTTATTATACATGTACAAGTTTTCTCCCAACAACTGGGTGTCTTTTACATTTGAACAAACTTTTCTAAATTACCTGCACAGGGAAATAAACTCCTTTAGACAATTGGTTTACTAGAGAGCATTTGAACATTTGACAGCTCATAAAGTTTCCAAGTCTTGAAGACAAATTGTTTTTGTGGAAATAGGGAGACAATTTTTTGCACACGTTACCATGCAGCAGCTGGTTGTGTTTTTCTTTGAAACTGCAAAATGGCCCCAGTTTTGAGTTTGGGGGAAGGGGAATCCTTCTCTCCCCCTGCTAATGCGCCAAATTTAAAATTCATCTCATCTTGTCCCAGTTTTCTTGGGGGTTGTTTTTTTCTATATTGGTGATTTGTCTTATTGCCAATTCTTTATGGTTGTCCTGTTTTGCACACCCCATTTCTGGGGATTTTCCAATCCTTTTATCTTTGGTGTGTCCCAAGATGCACAAATTCAATTTCAAGTCAACTCTTTGTCCCATAATCTTGCCAACTTGGCAACAGAAAATTCTGCACAAAAGAATAGAATGCAATTCAATCAAACAGATGTCACTGATGCCATGGTTGCTTCAACCTGGTGTATGCTGGCATGTCATGTGCAGAAAACATGTTGGTGGAATTTATCTGTTTGTGCAATTTGCTTTTGTTTTGTGAGAAGTTGCTTTGGCAAATTCCACATCTGAATGTGGTGAAATAATTCAGTCTCACTGAAAATGGACCTGAGGCACATTGCTCTTTGTTCCTTTTTTTAAATCCTGCATACAGTACCATACTTCTATAAAAATTTGTTTTTAACATTTATCACCAGCAAACCACATTAATGATCCTGCACTTTTTTTGTTATTGAATCCTTCAACCAGCAATACTTCTGAGTGTGCACAGAGTAAAAACAGATCACAATTTTGGTCTTCTGAGCCAGACCAAGGAAAATTAGAAGTTTGGAAGAAAAAGTGCAATGATAACCAAAAGTGAAGTGGGAGATAATACAATCCTAAGCACAGTAGGCCATTTCCAGCTCTTATCTAGACCATTGCAGACAAGAGAAACCTCTCTGCAGTAACACATCTTCCCATTCTTTGTATGACACATAGATCTGGGGGCTAAATCAACCTGGCACTGCGCAAGGAATACTGTATTCATCCATAAATATTTGGCAGTATTTTGAAAATGGATATGACTGAAATGCGTAATGAAAGAGAAGTAATTGAAACTGATGCAGGAAATACTTGTCCTATAATAAAGTTGATCAACAAACTCCAAGGACCAATTAAAGAGTTTCAAAGGCTATGCAATGATCAGGGCCCAAACAAAGAAGAGGGAGCCATTGAAAACCTCCACAACCTAATGATTAAAGCTAAAGTGCAAGAATTGTATTTTTAAAATTCCAAATGCATGCCTGATGAGACAGACAAATAATAGCAGTTTGGGAAGCACTTAAAACCAAAGTGAAGGAGTTTTGTGAAAAATTCAATGTAAACAAAAGTGCAGAAGAAAAAATGAACAAACTGGAGAAGGCTGCTGTCAGGCTGGAAATGACAAGAATTTAGAAAATAAAGAAAAGACAGATTCAGCCTTTAACGGCCGGATCCTCCTGAAGGGAGTCCAAAGAAGAAGCTCCTTTACTTCTTGACTTCAAACACACACACAAATTCAAGCACAGTAATTCTGATAAGATTCAAGCAAGACAAGGAATTCTCTCAGCAATCCAGTAAAGTCTCACACAAGAGCTCTGCCTTGAATCGCAGCACACATATATCTGTGGGCTTTGGAGCCCAGGCTACATTGTTCAAACCTTCCTCCTCCTCTCCCCTGATTGTCATCTCCAACCCAGTAGTCCTTATTGCGACATACTGGGCGCGCAGCAGGAATGCTGCGCTGCGTGCCACGCTGTACCAGTGTACGGTTCTATTGACGTGCCCGAGTATGTGTAACATGCTTGGGTCATGTGATTTGAAATTCGCAGCGCCACAAAATCCCCCCCCCCCCCTTGGGCGCCGGAGATGTAAAGGTAGATGGCGCCTAAGGACCCCGATAGTGGGGACGCGAGATGTTGCTAGCATGCAATGGCAATGCCGGGCTACGTGGTAGCCCGGGAGTGGAGCAGCCAAGCATCTTTGACGGTGCTGGCGCGCATGCGCCAGCAGAGTTGACTGAAAGAGGAGAGCAAAGACGGTCATTCCAGTGTGGTGGCTTGCCTTGGGCAGAGCTCAAAATTTAGGAAGAAGTGCTATTAGAGAAAAAACTGCTATTACTTGTCACTAGTCAAAAGTGAAATGTCTCAAAGTGCGTCAGTCAGTGTTTCGTCCGCTTTTAGTAGGCAGGATCCATTGAGGCGTCTGGTAGTGTTGCGGCGGACTTTGAGTTTGTTGGGGGGCCCCCTAGAACATTAGCAGGACGGAAAAAATGAGATATGCCAAAGGACTTACAATCTTTCAGAACATCCCAACCGTGCTCCATACAAGCCGGATGCTTTTTAGGGGACGTAGGTACCGTGCTCAACATCCCAACCGCGCCCCAGCAAGGCCGGATTTAGGGGATGGAGACTTGTATAGGTCGACATCCCAACCATGCTCCCTCAGAGCCTGACTTAGGGGATGGAATCGGTTGTCCACATTTGCCGCGTCGCAAACTTAGTGGGTGCAGGAGGTTGGTCATGTTGTAGCCAGGTGGATCAGGTAGAGCAGATCAGTGTGCATGTGCGTGTGCATTGGAGGAGATTGGTGTGCCGTGTCTGCAGTGTTTGATGCTCTCTTTTCTTTCAAATTCTTGCAGAAAAGCGCGCATTGCAAAAGAGTCTCAAAAGCGGGCATGTAACAATCCCGGAACCGATCGCGTGCCAAGGCAAAAAAAGGTGTCAGCGCATCAACAAAGCGGCGCAAAACCAATCAAGTGCGCATGACCAACATCAACGCAAACAAACAACAACAACAATGCAGGCCAACGACAACAACCAAACAAGACCAGAGAAGAGCAATGCAAATGGAGTCATCTCAAAAGCGCAAGAGGAGGGGCAAACAGACGGAGTTGCCAAAGTGTTGCGCATTGGAAGATGATGCCATTGCCGGACCTTCCTCAGGTGAGTAAACAAAAAAGGTGGCTGTAAGAGTGCGTTACCTCATCAGGTTCTATTGTGGTTGACAGCTCCTGACGATGTGTTGGCGGTTGCATTGGATGTGCCAATGACGAACGGGGAGTCAGTGCCTGCGGCTGTGCAGCTGGAACCATTAGTGACGATCAAGGTGCTGGCTGCCCTCAAAGGAGGAGTCACCGCCTTACAAAGCCTGAGTGCGGCAGGATGGCAGAGTGTGCTGGCACTCCTGCCGGTGGCTGCGTTGGTGGAAGAAGCAACGGCACAGCAGGTGTACCTGGAGACGCGCGCCGCGCAAGAGACGGCGGCAGCGCAGGCTGCGCAGGAGCGCCTTGTGGCCGTGCAGGACTCCGTCCAGGGGATTGTCACAGCTGTTGGAGTTGCCAAAACTGTCGGGCGACAGCTGCGCATTGTAGAGGCAGACATGAATGCCTGTAAGCACAAGCCAACTTGGCAGATGGCGGCGTAATTCCGTGCCAGAACAAGGGCCGCCCTGATGGCGGTTAGCCAGGATCTTTCTGGATGAAGCGGACATTACCGTCCAGCAGGAAGGTACGTAAAGCACCTTATGTGCGACTTTCATATGCTAATGCTTTTGTCATGTGCTGCAGGACTGTTGTGGATCGCCTGATTGGCGATGGATCCAGAGGTCATCTTTACGTAGGGGCCAGTGGTCAACTTGGTCCCCGCTTGATATAGTGCAATGCTTCTGGGGAGCAACGTTGCCTTGGCGGCATTGGGAGCTGCAGCTGCGGCAAGGGTGGTGGCGGTGCAGAGTCAGGTGCCCCTCTGCAGCGTGGCACTGGAGCAAAGGGCAACGCCGGAGGTGTTGAGGACGCCGTCAGCCTCCTCGTCCAGCAGATGTCCAGCTGTTGGAACGCCAGAGTCATTGAGGACGCCCTCTGCTTTGTCTCCTCGTGTGCGGACGGATACCGGAACGCCGGAGGTGTTTGAGGATGAACTGGACGTGGAAATGATTGACGTGCCGCCAGGTAAGATGACGGACAGCAGCATGCTGTATGCTAGATGCTAATGGGGTTGGACATGTTGCAGTTGCGGACGTTCCTGACGCGTCGGTGGTGGAGGTCGTGGCGCATGAACACTTGTGGCACTTTGAGCCGGCCGAGCCTATCTTGTACTTGACAACCGTCCGCCAGCAACATGGGGCAACGGGGGAGCGGCATTGCTTCATGCGGAATAATCAGCTCCCGATGCCGGAATGTACGGTCTTGGATTACTTGTTCCGTTGCGTGCAGATGCGCGGACCACCAGTCCTGAGGGGATTTAGCACAGGTTGCCGCTGCATTCTCATTATTGGGGATTTGTTGCTGTCAATGTTCTGGTTAACCCGAGAGAACTGTTGCTGGTTCGGACGCGTCTCCACCCGGTTGTCTACACCACAACCGGTGTTCAATTATTCACACCTAACGGAAGACCTTCCGTTCAAAGTGTTTCAGGTGAGTTCCTGCTTTTTGTGGCATGTTTGTAGTGGCCTGACAGTGGTGTTTGCAATTTGCAGTGGAGCTTGAGCGGCCTTGCCACGGTGTGCGGGCAGAACGCGATGACGCCGGAGGCGCTTTGCCGTCAAGTCTGGGTGGATCTATGCCTGCCCAGTGACATGGAATTTGTGACCATGCTGGTCCAAATTGGCACGAATGATGTCAAGTTCCTTGTGTCTTGAACGGGAAGGACGCCATTTGTGTTGGTGGAAGACTGATGGTGGCACCCAGGGGGAATGAACAGTTGGATCACTTCACCTCAGAAATGTATCATAGCTCCACAATGCTCCCCCAAGGTCCCCCCAGTCACTGAAAACCAGAGGGCAATTCACTTTCAGGGAAGGCAAACACAGGGTGTCCCTCCCCTTACTGGCCACCAGTTTTGTCAGGCTGGTTACTGACAAAGGGTTTTAGGAAAGGTTAGAAATAGCTCAGCAATGGATTTTGGGCCTCAGAGTACACAATTGAGGGTTGTGTGTACCTTACACAACCCTCAACTCTTATTCAGAGGAGGTTGTGTCTCAGCATCCCATACTCATCACAGGTCCCCATCATTCCCATCAGCATCACCAAAGATCACAACACAGACAACAGGATAAGAAAGGACTGCTGACTGCAGATTGACAAAGACTGAGTGAAGCCAGATCAAAGGCTGATAGAATACTGTCTGACTGTGCATAATACACAGCCCTTTTATACAGGCCAGAATAACCCTGGGATTGAGCCAAGGGCAACCTAGTTGACCCTGGCTAAATCCCATTTCCAGGCAGGTTCTCCACTCTGCCAAAGTTGCCCCTTCACGTGGGCAGGACTCTATCCTGCTGGCGCCACACAGCACCTTGGCCTGGCGCTGGTTTGCGACCCGACAGCTGCCATTCACAAGATGCTGCTGGTGGAAAAAATGGCAACTCTATAAAATGCAATGGTCAGTGCTGGAGGCATAAGTAGCAACAAAACCACTATCAGGAGTTGGCAGCCAAAGAAGTGAAACCACCAAAAAGAAGAAAAAGCATAAAGGGTGAGCTGTTGTTTATTGTTAACTTACACCACTTCATTGGTGATATAAAATAATCAATTCATCAACAGCTGCCTTCACAGCTGCCAAAGTTCGGCCAAAGTGACGGCTGTTGATAAAAATGTTGATGAAAATGATAGCCAAAATTTGAGCATTTTCGCGGTATACGTATTATTTACAGATTTATTTATTTGATCAGTTAATGGAATCATAGGAGTGGGGGACAGTGCAGCAAGATACTGTACTCATAAAATAAAAAAAGCGCACCGAGAATTCGCCGCGGCTGCTGCATGATGATCCTGAAGATGCTCTCATGCAAAAGCGCCTTGCTTCTTCCCACCCTGCATCAAAAGACAGAGGGAGCAAGATATGGAGAGAGAGAGAGAGAAAAAAAGATACAAGAACAACAAAAACAAGAAGAAGAAGAAGAAGAAGAAAATATTGCGGAAGATTCCGTCCGCACAGCAGCACACCCACCGAGTGCGGCTTCTGCTGCTGGAGCTGTGTCCGATTAATTTATGTCGGCCGCTATGCTGCCGGCTTCTGCTGGACGCACACTGGAGTGAAATGCTCTGGACACCGTCAACCCGCAGCCGAATGCTTGGTTCTCTCGCCTGCCTGCTGGGGTCTGTCGGAAAATCTCGGAGCCGACTTCTCCTTTGTTTTTACTTTTCTCCCGACGTGTTGTTCTTTTTTTTTTAATCCCCAGGTTATGAGAAGCCAAGATTTCAGTTTCTTTTTTTCTTTTTCTGCCTGCGCTGCTTTCGCGACCAATCCGGAATCCTCCCTTGTTTGCAGCAAACAAAAATCACACGGTCAGTTGAATGATGCGCTGTGCTCCTAGCTGGCGAGGTATAACAGTTGCTTTAGCCATCAAAAAATAAAAAAATAAAAAAAAGTTTGCATGCCAAAGCAGGGCATTAATTCATTTGACCTAGTTTCACTTTTATTGACTCATTTGAGACATTTAAAGAAACCTTTGCTTGCAATAAACCTGCAGTGAGACCCCCACATGCAGACACCTTGACAGGTAGACAATTTGACATAGGGACACTTATTTCCTGTAAAAAAAAATAATAGAAGAGGCCCAACATGAGGACACTGACTTGACATAGGGACATTTTGTGATAGAGTTGCAAATACATTTCAGGCCAAATTACAAGAAACAAATATTTCCAAACCTAAAATTGATGTAAAAAAAGTTCTTGGGCATTTCTCTCACCAATTTACCATCCATTTAGCTACTACCGAACACCGCACTGCGCTGTTTATGAATAATGCATAATAATTAAAAATTTCAACAGCAGTCGGACGATTGCGAGGGTTGAAAATTTCAATAGCAAAAATATTAGTTTCAATCGCATGCGCTTTAGACGAGGTTTTCTATGATCTAAAATTTTGTGATACGGTAGAACCTCGTTACAATAAATCAAGCTATAACGAATTTTCGCTTAGGAAAATTCTTTCTTGAATTCCTGGCGGTTATTCATAACATGTAGCTTAGATTAATTTATTTTCGACGAATTTATTTTTACAGGCACTTCGCTTACAAGTATTACAACACATTTTTTGTCCGTGATTTTTCATAAATTTTTTGTGTGGACAAAAAATGTGTTGGCTTCAGCGTACTAAGAAAAAGATTAAAAATTGGCTACAAAAGAATGATTAGATGACTGGCAGGAGGCCCATGAATTAATTGTAACCTGATTAATTAAAAAACTGAGTCTCCAAGTACAGTGACCGAATTGGAGCTTCAAACTCCAAGATGAGACATAAGACTTTTTTATTTTATTCATGATGCTCTTCTGAGTCAAATTTATCTTTTCTATTCCATAAAAAACCATTTCACTCCAAAAATTGTGTTGCTGTGGTTTTTCTTAGGGCTATGCTTTCTATGGGAAGGTTTTGTGAAACGCATTGTCAAGTTTAGTCATCACGAATCAGGCACTTTTTTCATGTGAATAATTCCATGAATCTTAGAAAACCGAATTTGTCTCCTGTTCCCTGCGAGTTTGTTATGAAGCGATTCTAGGGTATTACCAGCATTACAAACACAACAAGAAAAAAAATATATATGAATAAAATTTTACAAATTTTTATTATATCAATCCAGCGAATGTTTTGGGTACTCAAAGCTCAAAGTTTCCTTGAAATAAACCTACACAATTGGTTCGTTTTTCACATTTTCATTTATATCCAGTGAGACCCCCACATGCGGACACCTCAACCTGCAGACAATTCAACATGGTGACACTTATTTTATCATAAAAAATTAATAAATAAAAAGTCCAACATGAGGACACTGACTCAACATAAGGACATTTCGTTATAAAATTGCAAATACATTTCAGGCCAAATTACAAGAAAAAGATATTTTCAACCCTAAAATGCGTGTAAGAAAAGGTCTTGAACATTTCTCTCACCAATTTACCATCCATTTAGCTAATTAAAAAAAATTACCTCCAGCAGAGAGGGACTTCCTTTCTTCTTTTTCACTTGAATATTATTTTTACAGCTAAACATTTCTGTGTACTGTACAGAGGTATCAGTATTCAATTCCCAAAATGTCCATATTGTGTTTAAATATATGGATTGGAATCAGTTTGAAATGAGAGAAAATTTTTATTTTCATGGAATTATGGTGAGTATTTTGCGCATAAAACATCAATTAAAAATTATTTGATGTAAGTCTATGGGAAAATCAGACTTGACTTTGGGACATTTTGAATTAGGGACACTCTTGGTGCACCAATTCTGTCCACATCTGGGGGTCTCACTACCTGGCTCCACTCTTGTAATAGTACAGGAATAAGACACAAAATCAGACAAATTTCAAATTCTGCGGGACCAAAGATGGGTACATAATTCGTGCTTGGACATTTTCCCTATGCCTGAAGGTCCGCATGTTGGACCTTGTTTTCCCATTGACTCCAATGGGAATACTGTACTTCCAATTGGTTTGCTAAAAATAATATTTTTTTTAGTGTTCCAAAAATTGCTTCGAAATACAGAAAATGATTGTACATCAGAAAGCCCGGCAGAATATGATCTTCTGGCATCAGAAGGAGCTCAAGAAGCAAACAACATGAAGAGGATTTGCTTTATATACACTACTGAGCACTCATGATTAAAAAAAGCTGAAAAAGAAGCAAGAAAGTAGTCTGCTTTTGATCATGAGTCAAGATAATTATAAAATGAACTTAATTTTAGTATTTTCAATGTTCAATTTCTTTAAGAAGTATGAAAATGTAGAAAAATGCAGTGTTCGAAAAGGATTCCGGAAGTGTTGGAAGAAATGCTGTCTCTATGTTGAATCATTGTCCGGATGCTGGGTTCGATTCCTTTAGGTTTCAAGGGCCACCATGCAAAGCCGAATCGTCCGTACGTCGGGTTATTGTCCGCATTTCGGGGTTTCATTGTACAGTAAAATATTTTCTTGCCAAGACCGGAAAAACTTTGAAGGGAAGAAATGGAGTTTCCGAGTTATGTATTGATTCGAACAGTTCGTTTCACCCGTGATTTTGTGACTTTTCCTCAGGAAAGAATGATATTTTGGGCGATATCATTGAATAAAAGCCTATGATCAACGGAAGGCGTAGAAAAAGTTTCGAACTTTTATTGAATAAGCATTCCGAATCCGTTCATATAGGGTAACTTTGAGAATAGACCTTGAAACAATCTGCCGAAAGCTGAAAAAATGATCGTTGCGTCCATATAATAGGTTTCATTCATAAATCTTTTCCGCGCAATTTACAAGTCCGAGGCTCGTTTTTCGTTTCTGTTAAACTTGTAGTTTATCTTTCCAGTGTAACGGATAAATTATTTCTCTTTTTTGTGAGCTTTCCTGAGAAATGTCTCACCGTATTTATCAAAATAAGTCAACGCAAGGGGGTTTTACAACGTAAAAAAACCTCAAATTCCTTTTTCTATTCCTCGAAATTTCTCTTGCATATTTGGCAGTCTCGATTTTAAAACGGTGCGGTCTTTTCCGACAAATAAAGAGTTGTACAGAGTATTATTCTTCTATGGACGAAGTAGAATTTTGTTACTTTACAATGAATCTCGTTATTATAACGATTAATAGGTATGAAAAATGTCTTCTTTTCGGTCCATGTCCCAAGAATATAGCCTTGATTTTAATTTAACTTCCAGTTTTTTTAAACGAAATTTTTCGAGATCCCAATAAAAACTTCATTGTAACGAGATTATACTATACATGCAGTCATACACAGTACAAATAATGTACTGATCCACTACAGTGGCATGTAAATGGACACAGCTTACGGTTTATTCAGGCGAATCTTTGAAGTTAATAATGCACATTATAAATGCATCAAAATCTTGCCGAAGGGAAAAAAAAGGAGCAATTTTAGTGGGGTTCACATGAATTTTCGCATTCAGGTGAGAGGAAAAAGCATCTAAGCCAGCGAAAAGTAGTCTGCGCCGAATTTCTGGTCTGGCCTTATTTTTATGCAAGAGAAAACAACGAAAATCTCCCTCACTGAAACGATTAAACTGCGCGAGCAAATTTCTTCTCTACTCTTTTTCCTTCCGTAATTCGGAAAACACTCCTTCGGATTTTCTTTATACAGAATTCGGCGGATTTTCTCTTCGGATTTCCTTCCGTATCCATCCCATCTGGCATAATCGTCCACAAGGGTCCGATTAGCATACAGGATAGCGGAAAAACGAATCACCCTGAGGGGGTCATCATATTCATTTGTGAAACCCTTTGGGGAGTTCAGCATTTCCCCTCTACTCCTATACGGGTTGTCTTGATTATTTCCGGTTTTACGTGGAACTTTTAACAGTAAACTGGAGAAAATTCTCACATGTCCTGCGAAATTCGAGCATTGCTAATCTTTCCTTTCTGACGTGACCTGCTTGAACTATCCGAGGAAGCTAGATTTTAAAAGATCGGTAACACCAACCATCAGCAGAAACTTTCCAACTTCAAAAAGATTTGCGATGGTATACTTTAAATCCTGTCTTGATTTTTATACTTATATTGAGTGAGCAATCAAGAAATGAATACTACAATAGAACTCCGTCTTCAAAGCAGAGTAAACGAAAAATTCATTTCTGAAAAAAAACGAGGTAAACAATAAGGGTATAAAGAAAATCTTCCGAATCCAATGCAACAGTGTTCCCCAACCTTTGGTCCGTAGACTGGCGCTGGTCCGCAAAAATTTTTGGCCAGTCCGCGGGAATTTTTTTTTGAGCACAATAAATGCATCAAAGCAAACAATGAAGGACGTCACGGAATCGTTATCTGAAATTTTTGCAAGGCAATTGCAGTTGGAATTTTCTCATGGAACATGTAAGATTACTTTTCTCCTATAGTAAAACCTCAAACAAATTTTTACCAGATGAAATAAATCATGCAAATTCTCCATTCTGAGAAATTTTTCTCAAAGCCCACCTTCATAATTTTTTGAAGACACATATATATTAATATTTTCAGCATGGCTTCTTCATTGGTTATTGACTTGATTTTTGTTTACGAAGATGCAGAAATGTTTCCAATATCTGCCATAAAGCATTTCAGGCAACGCGTTTTGAGTGTGCAGAAATTTGACAAAACTTTGCCGGTGTGCAGAACATCTTTTTGAAAATTCGCCAGTCTGCAAAAAACTTCATGGGATGCGAATGGGCTTGTCTGCAAGCCTAAATAGCTTGGGGAACACTGCAATGCACGCTTTCGACAACCTTCATAAAATAAAATAAAATCTTTTGTACATTCAAACGTCTCAAATAACTTGGAATTCAAGGGACAAGCCAAAAAATTCGACTTGAGGAGATTGCTATTTTTGCTGGAGGTAATATGCAAGAATCAGACGCATTACCAGTTTTTTAATCTTCAAGGGCTCAAATATTTGAATAAGTTGAGTTAACAGGATGCTGAACTTTGAGGCAGCAGTTTGTTCACCCGATTTGTGAATCAAATATTTGTAAAAAGCATAAATTAAAATTGTTCAGTTTTTTCTTCCCTTGGGGGACATCCGAACAATATCTCGAGAGGACTCGAGAAATTCGAGTTATACAGAGATTTGAACGTGGTTACAGGCTTTTGAGTTAGGAAGGATTTGAGTGAGAAATTTTTCTTGACGGAATTTTCAAATAAATTGACACGTACAGAGAGGTTTTCGACTTTTGGGAAGGTTTGAGTTTTCGAGATACAACTGCAGTGTAAACGCCGAACCAAAAAGTGGAGTATTCTCACATTATAATAGCACACCTTAAAATAAAATATATACTGAGAAAATGAAATCAAATTGAAAGCCTTCCATTGATTTATTCCTGCGAAAAATTAATTTTTCAAGAAATATCACGGTGCAGTCTGAAAGATCGATCCTTCCAACTGCATTATTCTGTGGAATCATCGCCAGAAGCTTTTATATGCGTTTATGCTAAATTTCCAGCTCTCTGAATTCAATTATGAAGATAAACTTGAATTATTTTCAGTACTGAAATACTGTATACTCAACGGCTTTTGAGATATTATTTGATTCAATGTAATTTCATACTGTCGGGCCTTCGTACATCATCCTTATCCTTGCAAAATTTCCGGGACATGGATTTTTCATAAGCGTAATCTGGAGAATCTGCATGAAACGGTGAATTCCTTAAAATGAAATGATGAACCCAGTTAATTTATTCATATCTGATCATCGTCGGGTGATGGTTGAAGGAAAATATTCAACGATTTGGAAAAGTTTCATAAAATTTCAAATATTCGACCTCGGCATGATTTCATGTGATGATGCCATCTCAGCATTTACTGCAGTGCCAAACCTCATCTTTCCAGGCATTTCGTGGAGCAAAGTAAAATAAAGGCTGAGAGTTTCGGCGACCTTGGGTTCCCACGAGATTAACGGGAGGATGAGTTTGGCACCAGCCAAACTCATCCTCCGATTCTAATAAATTTCGCGACAGACTTTGTCAAGTTAATTGATCCCGCCTGTTTCCCCGCCAAGGGGAAACAGGCACACACATAAAACAACCCAACTGCATTAAAATTCTGTTGAAAAAGATCTTGTAGATCTCATTTTTGGTTCAAACGAATTTTTTTTTTTGGTCCCATAGTAGCGGAGTCCCTGTACGAGCTAAGTTTTAAACTTATTGGTTTAAAAAACTGGTTGTAAGCTATAATCTCAGTATGGTGACCTTGCGGGTGATTCTGATGTGCATGGGCCATACAGGGATAATTTGAAAAATCGGCCAAGAAAAGGGGGATTTACACTTATTAAATCTTAGAGAGCCAAGAAAATGTGTTAATCTCATATGAAATCTCATCAAAGATTCTCTCCAAATGGTTTAATCAACTAAAGCTTATCTGGGAGCAGGCTGAACACCTTGTGCTTTCATCTGGGTCTAGTAACTGCTTCACACTACAATCCTCCTTAGTGATATTTCATTTTTGTTATCAGGGAAGGGGGAGAAAGTGTGTGCAATTGTACTTTTTGTATGTATTTTCTTTTCCATCAATATCAGCACATATTAGTTTATTTATCTGTTTTCCATTCTCATGCATTGGAATGTGTTGGGATGTATGTGGGTGAGGAGGGGGAAGAGGAATTGCATGTGGGAACTTGGCTTGAAACTTGTGAAGGCTGAAAAGCAGAAAAGAAAGCTTGCTCTTCAATTCAATTCAACTTATGCAGTGTTGAAACTTCTTTCAGAAAGCAGAGCTTTGTCAGCTTCCTGGAAATATGATTCATTGTTTCAGAGAATGAAGTATTTTCCCTTTGAGGATGAAAACCTTCTTTCAAATGGAAGTATGTTAGATAGGACACATACTCATATACTCCAAGAGACAAACAAGTGTGACAAAATGATTTGATCAGTAAGAATTCTTCATATACTGTTCCAACTTTTGCTCCTTTTTTTGAAAAAAATATCACAATATTTTATTGGAAATTGTTGGTTCAATTGCAGAGGAATATATTCCAAATGATTTATCTGGAATACATATACTGTAGTGGCAAAACAATTATGGCAGGTCTTCAATTGTCTGCTGTAGAATTACTGTTGCAGGTCAACAAAATGTCGCCCAAGACTCACACATTGCACTGTGAGGCTACTATAGATGTTGCCCATGGTTGCACCACATTTCACGGAACAAAAAGGAAATCCAAAGAATAAACATTGCACAACGCCAAAAACACTCCATGAAGGTAGAACCTTCATGATCTCTACAATTCATTTGTGAGGAGATTACTCAGGCCGCAAATGGCCAATTGTCATGTACATTTCTTTCACCAAAACCAATTCTTTGTTGCTGAGGTCCACAGGACCCTCAACAATTACTTCACAGTACTGTATTAACCCTTGCGCTGCAAAGTCAGGATATTTTATCAAATTGTTATGCCCATGAGCACTGAAAATTGAAACATTTGATATTTGCATCAAGGCCTAAGTCTAGAAAAAGTCTGATATTTTTTATGATCCTGCAGAAAAATGAAGCCTAAAAAAATGCCTTGTTGATGTTTGGGTTTTTTCAGGAATTCCTTGCATGGGATTAGCAGTAGATATTTTGAAATACAAAAGGATTTACCATTCCCAAGTTGTTCCTGATGTATGCCTTCCCAACCTGGATACATTTCAGTAACCTTGGGTCAAACAGAAATGTGCTGCCCCCCCCCCCTATTCCCAACTCTGCAGCAGGATAGCCAGGAGCCCTTAGCTGTCCAAGGGTTAAACACCCATTTCCACAGAATTCATGTCTAAACTGTGGTAAACTTTTTGCGTCATGATCAGGATAGCTTTGCAAATTCTTGTGTATATGAGCATTGACAACGTGGAAAATTTTAATTTTGAACCAAGGATTAAGTTGGGAAAATGTCCAATGTTTTTTTTAAATGTTGCAGAAAATATTTCCTTCAAAATTTAAAAAGCCTCCCTGGGCGTCATTTTTTCCCTGCATGCTTAGCATGGGATTAGTGTTGGGGATTTATGTAAATAAATGGATTCAACCTCCCCAGATTTTCCCCAACTTGTGCCTTTCCCTGGCAATGGTATTTGAATGACCTTTTTGTCAAGCTGAAATGCACCTCTCCCTGGAAAAAGCCTGCCTCCGCTGTGGAAGGGAAAAGAAAGCTTTGCCTTCCCTTGTTAAAAATCGTTAATCTCACTATACTGAATTTTCTCATGTCTCTGTGGGGGAACCATGTCATACTCCTTGTTAATGGTAAAGATAGAAAAACAATGATGAAAACTGGACAACTAAAAAATCAAGACACCTCTAAAGCTCTCCTCACCAAAAACTCCATTACAAAATGCCACAAAATCTTGGATTTTGGTCAAATCAACCAATCCCAAGGCTACAAAAATTTACTCATTCCACAGCAAGTATCAAAATCACGAGCACCACGAAGAATTGATAAATAGTGAACCCCTTTTTTTGACACCACAATCGATCATATTGTGAGCTTCTTTGCAAGAAGTGCGTGTGTGCAAGCTACAAAGAATCATGCTGATTTGCAACTTATTTATTGAAAAATTGCATTAAATTCGACTCTTGAATTTTCTTGATTTCTGGGACATTAAAATATAGTATTCAGTATTTAAATCTTTAAATTAGAAATCCTTGAGGGATTTCCTGCCTTATTTGTCCCATACAGGCTGATCATGCGTTCCATTTAGATTTTTTTTTATTATTTCAATTTAGAAATTTCTGCACTTTTTATGTTGTGGTACTTTATTCCCAAAAGTCTCTGCAAGTTTTTTATATCAAGATTTTACTGCATTCCGAGAATCTTTTCTTCGGCGTTGTTATACAAACTCGAATGAGTTAATTTTTTTTCCTGTCGTCTTGTTTTTAAATTATTTTCATTGAAGTATTCTGAATAAATTCGAAAGTGTCTCTCTGTAATGGAATATGTGGGTTAATGGGGATGAATCCGTGAGGCTTGAGCTCAACTGCCTTCTGACTCGTTCAGGAGTTTATGAGGCATCGTTGACACAGTGGGTTGACCGACAGCAAGAAAAATCCGACCTCCTCAGCACACTTTCGAAAAAGAACAAACAGCTTGTGAGCCTTCAAATTTCTCAATTTATTCTTATCATTTACAGTGATAATCTGACTGAACACCACGAAAATAGGTTCGAGCTACAAGGAGATCTATGAATTTATAAATCAATTTTTTACGCTGGGAACTTGACGCCTATTGATTTATGGATATCAAATACCTGAATTTTAACTGGCAGGAAAATTAAAAAAGGGAACACAGAGGGTACCAAGATGTAAAGGCGTAATTGAACTTCTAAAAAGACCTGGTGATACTTGAGATTTCCTAATTGTTCCACGTCATTTACAGTGATTATCTGACTCAATACGACGAAAAACAGGTTCGAGCTACGAAGAGAGGTCTGCAGATTTACAAATCAATTTTTGCACACAGGGAAAACAAAATTGACGTTTGATTAGGAGTTAAGGAAAACCTGAATTTTAACTGAGAGAAAAATCAAAGAACTGAGTACAGCGGCTACCAAGATGTGAAGTTGATTAATTTTCGAGTTGTGTCGAGTGAAAGAACTTCTACACAGATTGCATTTTCGAATAGACTTCACTCAACAAATGTAATCAACTCTTATGCAAGGCGAAAAATTGGAGTCCTAAACATTAAAAAGAACCTTCTTCTTTTCTTCAAAATGCAGAAAATAACTGTGCAGAAGAAAAATGCCCAGACATTGTTCCTTTGACACAATAGGCGAAAAAGCACACATATTGATATTCTTTTCACAGTTGAAAAACCCCAACAGAAAGAGAAGCACAAAAAATCTGTCTCTGAAAATGAATGAGAGGAAATTATATTGAGATGCATTCCTTGTGATTTTATTCCATGACCACAACAGCAATAGCTCAAGCTGTTTAGGAATGAAAAAAATTGATGAGTAATATAACTTGGTTCTTCGTGTGAGTGATATGTCTTTTCTTGGAAGAGCAAGTCTTAAGACACTGCTCAGATGTCGGGGCAGATGTTTTTTATGTCTATACATGGAAAAGTAGAGATTTGATTGTTTCTATACACTTCAGTAGCAGTCTTAGGATATTTTTTCCAGAATTTCCTACCATAGACAGTTCCATATTAAAAAAAAGATTTCTCTGTCAAATATTCAGCTCAAGTCAAGGAATATCCTCATCTTTTATCTGTGCAAAAAATTTCAGGAGAGCCAAGAGAAAGCTCTCTCAAAGCTGGGTTTCTTCAACTTTCAGCCATAAGATGTCTGCTGGATTTTGCCAATTTTCCTCTCCTGACTCATCCAAATTTTTCCCAGCTGAAGCCACATAATGCTGCCCTTGTGCCATTTTGGTGGCCTTTGGCTGGGCAAAAATTCACTAGCCTGCAAAAAATCCTGACACCACTGCGCAATGGAAAAAAAACCCTCTGCTACTTCAGGGTACCTACATAGTTGAATGATGGACTTTATAGAGAGGTGAGCAACATGAGAACCCTGAACTCTCTGCCAAGAGTAGGTTCCCATCAATGTGGTATGATACTCAGCATAGGTTCCCAAGAAAGTCACACAATCAGAGAGACATAGAGTTAAACAGCACAAAAAAAAACTGACCGAGAGAGACTGCTGCTGGTTGGAAAGATGTGGCGTACCAAAGCAACAAAGCAATGCAGCTCCAGCATCTGGCTACAAACTGGATGAGAAAACTTGTTGCATTTCTGAGGCCAGTGAGCCTCACAAAAATCCTGTTTTTGCAAGACTCACTGCTGAGCCTCACTCAAGGACCAGAAGTGGTCATCACTTCTTCAATTTTACAAAAATCTGCCAATCCTGAGCTGGGAAGAAATCACCTGATTTCTTCCTTGACCCATTCCAAGCACCTGGCTATAAAAGCCTTCATTCCTTTTCAGAGAGGAGACATCAGAAACTAGTGTTAAAGGGCCTTTTAACTTTAATTACCTCATTCAATATTCTGAGCTAACGAACCAATCTTACAATTGACTCTGCCATTACAATCATTCAATTAACAGCCAATTGATGAACTGGGCAATGAGAATGAAGTGCTCTGAAAAGAGTTTGAGTTCTTATTCAAATACAACCATTCAATTAACAGCCAATTGATGAACTGGGCAATGAGAATGAAGTGCTCTGAAAAGAGTTTGAGTTCTTATTCAAAACTTGCATTCTGATGGCTGCACAATTCAATTCCTTTGTCTGGGATCCAATGGACCCATGACAGATGACACTGGTTCAGCAAACAGACCAAAATGAAGTCAGATACAGACTGAGTCATCTTGGATTCAAAGAGATTTTTCACTGCTCAAAAACCCTGGAATTCAGTTGGGTTTGACTCGATTGCACGTAGCTCAAATATTTAGCCAACCATAAAACGTCATGTGCCTCAAGCAAAATATAGTCTGGCTCCAACATAACATTTCACCCCAGCAACCAATTCCATTACAAATCATGCAGCAATGTAAATAATGGGTAATGAACTCTGCAAGCATAGGCAAGAATATTATTTTGGTAACTGGTGAGTTGAGATGTCTTGCAATTGATCATCACTCCAAGGTTAAATTACTCCAATGTTTGATTTGACTGAATAATTATTTTCCCGAAATCAATGCTTTCTCAGGTACAGTCCCTGTGGAAAAACTCAAATTGTCCCAAAATTCTCAAACTCCACATCAACCATTGTAAACATGTGTGTATTGTTCTCTATTAAGCATCAGAGACAGGATTTACAGTTAACCCTGCACAATGGACCTCCCATGCAATGGATTTTTGCACAACAGATTGCCTCTGAAGGTGGTTTTCCCTCCGGTCCAGAGGACTAAATGCACATATGAGAAAAACAAAATGTTCTTGAGCTTCAGAATGGAGTACAGGTGGACTCTCTGAACAAAAATCTTGTCCGCAACGATTTTCTATGTATGACTAAATTGTTTTGAGTAAAATAAAGTTTATTTTCCCACATGTTGTAAGGGTTTTCATCTGCAATGAAATTCTCTCTACAAAAACATTTTTCTGGTCCCTTGCTTTTAACTGCAGAAAGTTTTCACTGTATGTAAGTAAAAAAGCACCTTCATGAGCACAGGAAGAGGATCTGTCTCTTCTGAAGCTTATTGAAGATTTCAAAAATTATGTATTCCAGCGTTTGGCAATATATTTGTATTATTCTGCTTGGCCAAATATCTTCTTTTGCAAAAGGATAAAAAAACATCGAAAACATTCAGGGCATCAGCTATGCGCAACACTTTCAACATTTTTCAGTTGAAAAAATATATGCGCACAAGATAAAAAAATGTGTGCACAAGTTAAAAAATATCTCACTGTCAAAAACAATTTTACTCGAAAGACTGTCCTTCTGTTTCCTTATATACAGGTATTGTTTTTTAGAAAAAATTGAAAATAAATTCTTCTTTCATCAACCCCCAACAGTGTCTGGAAACATGTTTTCTTTTGTCAAATTCTTTATTCACTAAAATTGAAAAATGTTCAACATCAAGCTCTGTCTATCAGTTTCAACGTATTTCTCAGTCAAGTTTCCTTTGTGCAAATTGTTGGCGAAATCATGAGCTGATTGATTGATTTATGTACTGTAAAAGCTTCATTTGCCAATTGTCAGCATTGACAAAATTCACAACTTTTCCCTGTACCCCCCCCCCCCCCCCAAATTTCCTGGCGTTTTGTGGTACTGTGGAAGTGTAGAGGTACTACAAGGAAACAGAACACAATATACATAAAAATTCAAGAATAATGCATGCCCGTAATATCTTTTTGGTTTGTGACAAAAATCACAACACGTGGCATTCACCGAGCACAATTTGATGGAAAAAGTTGTTCACCCCGTTTCCAGAAAATTTTTGGTTGAGTGAACAATTTATAAGAATATTTTAGGACATATCAAATAAGGCTAAAACTTTTCCGTGGTCTTCTAAGATTTAGGAGAGTGCCTTTTCATTAATTTCTTAAAATTTTATGCATCTTTAACGTTCATAAGAATCAGATGCGTTTCGTTTTTTTTTATCAAAATAGGTTGGTACATAGACCATAATTTTCGAGTGAATTTTCAAAGATTTTGCATTATTGATTGGCCTGGAACGGTCTTTATTAATTCGTCTATATAAATGCTAGGGATGCTATTCTCTTTCAGCATGCATACATTTCAATATGACGTTTTCAAAAAATTCTTGATTCAATTTTCTTCCGTCGCAGTTGAAGGATACGTGCAAAAAGCCATCAACTGGGAAAGAAAGGTTGAAAGAACGTTTCTCCTCTTGATTTTTTGAGCAAGGAACCCGTCTTTTAAAAACTTGAGATTGATTTTTTTT
>CAJPEX010003566.1:0-27984 GCA_905338405.1 Notodromas monacha
TTCTCTTTGAAGATTAAGTTCGAACATTGAGAGGAGTGACATGAAAAATTACCTTCCGTCAGCTCGAGGCTGGTGATTAAATTCGATATGCTTGGTTCTGCAGAAGTGCCTCCGATAATTCGCGACATAAGCTTCAACACACTTTGCTGAAAAATCAACAGTGCAGGGGTGCCAGTGCTGAAATTTAAACCTAATCTGTTTCTGGAATAGAATTTTATTGCAAAGCAGTTAAATTGCAATACAACATTGAATGGTATATGTTGTACGGTTTTATTTGAGAGGAAAGAGAAATCAGAGCAAGCCGTACACCTTGCAAGTACTAATTTTTAAAGTTTTTACAAAAATAGACAAAACTTAGATGACAGGATATGGATGAACAGTTTATAAGTTGAAAAGAAGAATTCTAGATAGTGGTTTTCTGTGGAAAAGATAATGAATTCAACACAGCAATTGGCTGGTGCGCGAACCGACCAGGGATTCTCTCCCAAAAAAAGCGCAAGCCCTTTGTTTAACAATCAGTAACAGAAATTCACAGGTACAGAAATATTCACAAGAGTATAAGCAGCAAATATGCACAACAGTTTTTAGCAAATGAATAATCACAAGAGATTTTTCGGACTTAGATAGTTTTTCTATGACAATGAGAAAACACGACGCAACGCAACGCTTTGACGGTAAAATTCGAACTGTGTTTTTGGCCAACAAATCTGGGGTTTTTATGCTGAGAAAGGGGGCGGGGGAACATGGTACCTGCAGGGTATCCCAGCAGCTGGGTTTGAAACGCAGAAAAACACCAGGTGTTGGTGTTTTTCAAGACGAGAAATTCGAGGCACTTGGCGGCTGAATTTTTTCCCAAAAACCGGGTGTTTTTCAACTTCAGTAAATTTTACAAGGCTGCGCATGGTTTTATGGAAGAAGACAAATTGTTCAAGTGACAGGGGGTACATGGTTTTTTGACAGCGGTTGATGCGGAACTTGATAATAAAGATGGTAAGTATCCGGATACAGGCGGGTACAACTGGGGACCAGCAGCTGGCAAAGTTTGGGCGCCCTTTCGGGATATTCAATCTTTTTGAGAGTGTGGAATGAGGGGTCATTTGACTCTTTGCTGAAGTCATTTCGCCAGAGATGGGTTTGTGTTTTGATTTTCTTGACAGTTTTGTCAAGTTTACAATATTTTGTCATTTGGGGCCCTTGTCAAAGGGTTTTTCCTAATGACCACAGGCGCGTCCCGAGACGCGCCAACGATAGTTTTTAGTCACCGGCTTATTTACAGAAAAAATTCCACACAAAATCCCCCCCTAGTCCTTGAGGGACCCCTTTTCCGGAAGGGGTGACTCAGGACGATGCGAAAAAATAAAATTGCAAATTTTTTCTTGGGTTCTGAAATTCTTGAATCTGTGTCCAGGGTTGAGATGAAGAGTTGACTGATTATCCATGGGACTTCAGGTAAGATGGTTGTATTATGCGTATGTTGTAACTTGATGGGGGTACTGTCTGGGGAGAGAAAAAATGTCAGAAAAGGATGGAAAACATACAGGAAATGAAGGAGAAGGAGGTGTGAAGGTCTGGGGTAGCTAATCCCAAACCTTACACAGGCAGTTTTTAAGACTTTAGAAGATCTGGTTCTCAGATTGAAAGTTTTGACTTTTGAAGACCTGGTTCTCAGGTTGGGGATAAGACTTATTCCTTTGTTGACCTGGTTCTCAGGTTGATACTTCTCTTGTAAGTCTTGTAGACCTTGGTTGGGTTGAGCACCGTAGCTGGTGAAGATTGTGCTTCCAAGTGGAAGTAAAAACTCTTTTAGCTTCCAGAGAGTTGGATCCTTGATATCTTTAGAAAAGGATAATTCACCTGAAACGTAGAAATTTTATTTTAATATTGCTCATTAGTAGAAGGTCTGAATAGTTAGAGATGGCTTGTCCAGTTTTGGATTTTCTTCAATACCGGTTTCGGATGTTCCTGAAGAAATTCTTAACCTAACTACTCCCGTAATAACGAGGATGGTTAGATCTACTTTACTTAGTTTCCCCGTAACGTATATGACTCGACGGTGTAGTACCCCAACACACGCCTTCCAGCGCATCCACCCCTCTCCTTGGGGTCATGGCTGGCAATTCCGCTGACCCCAGCAGCCTTTCATGCAATCAACTCTTTAGTCAAGGGGCAAATATCCTGCCTCAAATAACTGAAATACTCCTTGGCTGGAGTTTCATGGAGGAGTTTGCCGTGGGCAACATCCTGAAAGCCTTTCTCCAAGTGGAGTTAGCACCAGAGGATCAATGGGTAAAGGGGCAAATATCCTGCCTCAAATAACTGAAATACTCCTTGGCTGGCGTTTCATGGAGGAGTTTGCCGTGGGCAACATCCTGAAAGCCTTTCTCCAAGTGGAGTTAGCACCAGAGGATCAATGGGTCCTCATCATCCGCTGGCCCAAAGTCCAGCCGGATGGGAGTGTGATCCCCAAGTTCTTCTGGTTCCTATGTTTACCATGGGGAATCAACTGCACGCTGTTCATCTTGAATGCAGCAGTACAGTTCTTGTACCGCAAAGCGGTTGGCTGTGGCATCATGCCAGAGGCTGAGCAGGAAGAGTTAGATGCCACCACCTATGTGGATGATCTGCTCATCACGGGGGACACGACAGAGGGGGTCCAAGCTAAGTTGCAGCATGCAACCAAGGCATTGAAACTTGGGAGTTTTGAATTGACAAAGATCAAGACCTCCTATTCAAGGGGGGACACCCAGGTGGACCGTACACCATATAAAGTTTAGGGCACAGTGTACACGCCACAGGCAGACACACTCAGTGTCAGTACAGAGTTGCTAAAGGTGCTCCGGAAATGCCCGCGCCTGCAGAAACAGAAGATTTTTGGGATTGAAGGGCATCTCTTTGATCTTCCGAGTCACGCTAGAAGTCCTCACAAAAAGTCATGAAAAAGCTCATCATTCCACATGGCATTGGCGCCGCTTAATTGCCTGTGGTGGTTTCCTCCCGCTTGCAGTGTAAGAAAGGGCCATATCTTGTCTGCCATCCTCAATAGACGGCCTTCAGGAGGAGCCACCCTAGTACCTACACCACAGGGTATCAACAGACTGGGACAGAACGGGTCTACCCATTCTTTCCCACGGGCAGGACAGGCACCTGTTGTCGTACCATCAACAACAGTCAAAGAAACCTCCCGACGTTCCGGGGCAGCGCCACAGCCAGACAGCCAAAGGCGTCCGTCATCTCTGAGTGATATTGGCAGAGTTTTGCAAGGAATGCTTCTACTGACACAAAAGGTGTCCTCCACATCATTGATGCCAGGAACTTTATGTTGTTTGTACCCATCCTGACCAGGATGGCAATGAACTCAATGTCGGGAGGAAGGCATAAATCTGCCCACACTCTCTTTTGCAGTGCCTCTGGTGTGAGTGCATTCCTTCCACACAGAGCAGCCAGGCCTCACAGACTCCACTGCAAAACACAGAACAAGAGGTCATGCCTCTGGCTGGAACCGTAGAAGCAGGAACTTTGAACCTTTTGAAACTTGCCTTCCAGAAGGTAGTCTACCCTCATCAACTTGTGGCCAACGCCACAGTTGTTCGTTCTTCTTTGTACGGGTTTGGTCGTCGTCAAGAGTACACATTAGGCCTTGTACCAAAGTAAGGAATCACCTACCACAAGCACGCATCTCTGCCCCATGCTAAACCCTTGGGGTATTGGCATCCTGCGCATCTGGGTGCATTGGAACAAGTAGTCCAACACGGTGCATCCCAGTGTTGGGATTTGGTTGTTTTGCAAAAAGCAATGATGCTCTCCAATGGCTCCACGCTGTTGGCACACATTTGCCAGATACAAGATAGGCTCAGTTGGTTTGAAGTGCCACGAGTGCTTGTGGGCAGCAACCTCTACTACAGATGCCTCTGGTTTGTCAGCAACTGAAAAATTGCATTGACCCAAATTGTCAGAACTCAGGGTGCAGGGAGGCATTGTGCAAGGTTGTCCTAACGACGCAGGCGCCACGCTGCTCCCTGGTAGCATTGCACTGTACCATGCAGGCACCAGGTTTACTACTGGTCCCCAAGTGAAAATGACTTCAGGATTTGTCGCCATGCGCCCAATTCAGAGTGGTCCTGCACCAAATGGTCATACACTTAGTCAAGATTGGCAAACCAGGCACACCAGGCGCATCACATACCTTCTTGTTTGATGGTCACATCTTCTGCATGAAGGAAGATACTTCCGCTTGAGGGAATGCTTGGCTGACCACCATCAGGGCGGCCCTTGTCCCAGCACAGAATTGTGCTGCCATCCTTTTTGTGAGCTCCTGCTCCCAAGTGTTCATATCAGCTTTGATGATCCAAAGTTGGTGGCCTATGGTTTTGGTAAGGACCACCGCCATCACAATCCCCTGTAAAGATGCCTGAACCAAGGCAAACTGCGCATGTGCAGCCTCCGCTGCCGCTGTCTCCTGAGCCACACCCATTTTGAGATACACGCGCTGGGCTACCGCTTCCTCAGCAGAGGCCACCGCCGGCAGCAATGCCAGCAGGCTCCTCCACCCTGCCATTGTGAGGTTTGCCAAAGCTGCAGCACCTTCCTCCAAAGCAGCAGGCACTTTGATTTTCACCCAGTGCTCCAGTTCTTCAGGAGTTGGTGTAGCTGCTCTGTTGGTGACAGGCGCATCCAGAGCAGATGGCGCAGGCTCATTGGGAGCTGTCACAGATGCATAAACTCAGGATGAGGTAACTGTTCATGGTCTACACTTTTTTTACGTACCTGATGATGGTCCGGCAAGTGCATTGTCTTCTGATAATCAATGCTTTGGTGATTTGGTTTGGTTGCCACTTCTCTCATGCTTCCTTGACAATTCCATTGGGCGCAATGTTGGTCTGAGCTTCTAATGGTTGTTCTGTTGGTTGTTGTTGGTGCTTGGTTGATTGCACAGTCCCTTTTGGTTGATACGTTGATGCTTTGGAGTTAGCACATGGGTTCAGGTATGGCTTCTCAATTGACTGTATTGCTATATGTTTGCAATATGCAATGTTCTGCAAGTCACATAAGGAAGAAATGACATCAGTCAACACAGTCACACTCCTACACAATCCCGCTACCGATCTCTGTCTTAACGTGCCTATCTGCTCCTGATCCAACCAAGTCCTAACAAAAAAACAGAAGACCTATATCAAGGAAATGGAAGGCCTATATCACAGAAATGGAAGACAAATACCACAGAAATGGGAGGCCTGCCCAATGCGCTGAGTTTGCAATGATGGAAGATTGCTCTGCATGACCTACATCCCCTAAGTCCTGCTCAGATGGAGTGCGGCTGGGATGATGTTAACAGTAAGCCTTATAGGCCTGTTCTTTGCTCTTTTACCTTCACAGGGGTGCCCCCAACACTGGAAATCAGCAAGAAGTTTGCACAGGATACAAAAGTTGATCCTCTATAAATCCAAAGCCTAAGGCTACAGAACACTTGCGACGCACTGCTGACTTTTCCTTTCTGACTCAAGACTTAAAACACTTTCTGACTTTTACAGCACTTGCTCAAATTCTTGAGACCCGCCCTGGGCAAGCCTCCAAACTAGAATGACAATCCTTGGTCTTTATTGCAGACTGGTCTGATGGGTGCATGCATGCCTCCATCTTCTGCTTTGCTGGTCCATCAACGACACTTGGCCTCTATGCTGCCAGGCTACGTGGTAGCCCGGCACCCCTCCCGCAGTGAGCAACATCTTGCTACCCCAAGTTTGGGGTCCTCCGGCGCCTTTGACCTCTACATCATTGGTGCCAAAGGGGAGGGGGTTTGTGGGGTTGCAATCACGTGACCCCAAGCATGCTACATTTGCTTGGGCACTTTGATATTGGTACCAAGGCATGGCATGGCACATGCAGCGGCATCCCTGCTATGCACCTGGTGTGCCGCAGTGCGGACAACTGGGTGGCTGATCTAAATCAGGACAGAAGCAATCTCTGATATAAACTTGCATTGTCAGGGCCCCAAAGCCCTGACCAGATTATGAGAGGAATCCAAGTGCAGTGGATGTGTGACGTTCTTGTTGAGCTCTGCTAGAATTTGTCTTGTATGCGACTTGTTGTATGCTAATTCCTGTGTGAGTGTTTGTGAGGTTGGCTTGCTGTGTTTGTCTTGCCTTGTGATATTATTAAAGAGCTAACTTCAATTAAGGGACTCCCTTCCGGAGGATCCGGCCGTTAAAGGCTGAGTTACATCTTCCTTCATTTCATAAACATTTGTTGATTCTGGCCCTACACTACCTGTGAAAACTTGAAGCACTTGAAGCAGGGCGCCCGGTCGGGCCCGGGAAGATGTCAAATAGAAAGCCCTGAATCAACGGATCCACAGACTATTCTTTTTGGGTGTTTTCTGTCTATTTACTGGTTTAAGAGGAGGATCCAATCTGGGGATCCCCATCTCCGGAATCTCCCACAACTACCATCTTTGGAGGTTATGCTGATTGACTGGTGTTTGATTTACTGTACAGCATTCATTTACTCTCTTGATTTGAAAGCATGAAACACGATTCCAAATCATCAAATCAGCAAGCTCTCATCACGCGCATTTTTGCCAATCAACCTAAAAGAGATGGATCCCAACTCATTCACAAGAAAAATGGAGTGCAACCCCACAAACCCCCCCCTTTGGCACCAATGATGTAGAGGTCAAAGGCGCCGGAGGATTCAAACTTGGGGTAGCAAGATGTTGCTCACTGCAGGAGGGGTGTCGGGCTACCACGTAGCCTGGTAGCATAGAGGCCAAGTGTCCTTGATGGACCAGCAAAGCAGAAGATGGAGGCATGCATGCGCCCATCAGACCAGTCTGCAATAAAGACCAAGGATTGTCATTCTTGTTTGGAGGCTCGCCCAGGGCGGGTCTCAAGAATTTGAGCAAGTGCCGTAAAAGTCAGAAAGTGTTTTAAGTCTTGAGTCAGAAAGGAAAAGTCAGCAGTGCATCGCAAGTGTTCTGTAGCCTTAGGCTTTGGATTTATAGAGGATCAACTTTTGTATCCTGTGCAGACTTCTTGCTGATTTACAGTGTTGGGGGCACCCCTGTGAAGGTAAAAGAGCAAAGAACAGGCCTATAGGGCTTACTGTTAATATCATCCCAGCCGCGCTCCATCTGAGCCGGACTTAGGGGATGTAGGTCATGCAGAGCAATCTTCCATCATTGCAAACTCAGCACATTGGGCAGGGCTCCCATTTCTGTGATATAGGCCTTCCATTTCCTTGATATAGGTCTTCTGTTTTTTTGTTAGGACTTGGTTGGATCAGGAGCAGATAGGCACGTTAAGACAGAGATCGGTAGTGGGATTGTGTAGTAGTGTGACTGTGTTGACTGATGTCATTTCTTCCTTATGTGACTTGCAGAACATTGCATATTGCAAACATATAGCAATACAGTCAATTGAGAAGCCATACCTGAACCCGTGTGCTAGCTCCAAAGCATCAACGTATCAACCAAAAGGGACTGTGCAATCAACCAAGCACCAACAACAACCAACAGAACAACCATTAGAAGCTCAGACCAACATTGCGCCAAATGCAATTGTCAAGGAAGCATGAGAGAAGTGGCAACCAAACCAAATCACCAAAGCATTGATTATCAGAAGACAATGTGCTTGCCGGACCATCATCAGGTATGTAAAAAAAGTGTAGACCATGAACAGTTACCTCATCCTGAGTTTAGGCATCTGTGACAGCTCCCAATGAGCCTGCGCCATCTGCTCTGGATGCGCCTGTCACCAACAGAGCAGCTACGCCAACTGCTGAAGAACTGGAGCACTGGGTGAAAATCAAAGTGCCTGCTGCACTGGAGGAAGGTGCTGCAGCTTTGGCAAACCTCACAATGGCAGGGTGGAGGAGCCTGCTGGCATTGCTGCCGGCGGCGGCCTCTGCTGAGGAAGCGGTAGCCCAGCGCTTGTATCTCAAAATGGGTGTGGCTCAGGAGATGGCGGCAGCGGAGGCTGCACATGCGCAGTTTGTCTTGGTTCAGGCATCTGTACTTGGGATTGTGACGGTGGTGGTCCTTACCAAAACCATAGGCCGCCAACTTTGGATCATCAAAGCTGATATGAACACTTGGGAGCAGGAGCTCACAAGAAGGATGGCAGAACAATTCTGTGCTGGGACAAGGGCCGCCCTGATGGTGGTCAGCCAAGCATTCCCTCAAGGCGGAAGTATCTTCCTTCATGCAGAAGATGTGACCATCAAACAAGAAGGTATGTGATGCGCCTGGTGTGCCTGGTTTGCCAATCTTGACTAAGTGTATGACCATTTGGTGCAGGACCACTCTGAATTGGGCGCATGGCAACAAATCCTGAAGTCATTTTCACTTGGGGACCAGTAGTAAACCTGGTGCCTGCATGGTACAGTGCAATGCTACCAGGGAGCAGCGTGGCGCCTGCGGCATTAGGACAACCTTGCACAATGCCTCCCTGCACCCTGAGTTCTGACAATTTGGGTCAATGCAATTTTTCAGTTGCTGACAAACCAGAGGCATCTGTAGTAGAGGTTGCTGCCCACAAGCACTCATGGCGCTTCAAACCAACTGAGCCTATCTTGTATCTGGCAAATGTGTGCCAACAGCGTGGAGCCATTGGAGAGCATCATTGCTTTTTGCAAAACAACCAAATCCCAACACACTGGGATGCACCGTGTTGGACTACTTGTTCCAATGCACCCAGATGCGCAGGATGCCAATACCCCAAGGGTTTAGCATGGGGCAGAGATGCGTGCTTGTGGTAGGTGATACCTTACTTGCCATGTTCCGGATTACACATGAGAACTGCTGCTGGTTTGGGCATGTTTCTTCTTGCTTGTTGACACCGCAACCGGTGTTCAACTACTCCCATCTGATGGAAGACCTTCCGTTCAAAGTTTTCCAAGTAAGTACCTGCTTCTACTGTTCCAGCCAGAGGCATGACCTCTTGTTCTGTGTTTTGCAGTGGAGTTTGTGAGGCCTGGCTGCTCTGTGTGGAAGGAACGCACTCACACCAGAGGCACTGCAAAAGAGAGTGTGGGCAGATTTATGCCTTCCTCCCGACATTGAGTTCATTGCCATCCTGGTCAGGATCGGTACAAACAACATAAAGTTCCTGGTATCAATGATGTGGAGGACACCTTTTGTGTCAGTGGAAGCATTCCTTGCAAAACTCCGCCAATATCACGCAGAGATGACAGACGCCTTTGGCTGTCTGGCTGTGGCGCTGGGGGCCTTGCAGCCCTCCAAAGAAACTGACAACAACTACCATGCTGTTGTCCACGGACAGGACGGGCACCCTTTCTTACCCATCTGGGCAAGACAGGGTCAGACAACTATGGGACACCACATCCATGCAGGGTGGCTCCTCCTGAAGGCTGTCTATTGAGGATGGCAGACAAGATATGGCCCTTTCTGACACTGCAAGCGGGAGGAAACCACCACAGGCTATTATGCGGCGCCAATGCCATGTGGAATGATGAGCTTTTTCATGACTTGTTGTGAGGACTTCTAGCATGACTCGGAAAATCAAAGAGATGCCCTTCAATCCCAAAAATCTTCTGTTTCTGCAGGCGCGGGCATTTCAGGAGCACCTTTAGCAACTCTGTACTGACACTGAGTGTGTCTGCCTGTGGCGTGTACACTGTGCCCTAAANGCACACAACCCCATGATGTGGCAGCTCAGTATATGCAATGCCCCTTTGATTCATTTCATCTAGATTGGTAGGAGCAATAATGCCCTCATCAATCCAATTCTTAAAGAAGTCCTTGTAGGCTTTGGCCAACAGGCAACTGGCCTTGAGGAGTTTTACAACAGACTGGCTGCGCTGAGCCCCAGTAAGCAGATTTGGCTTGAACTGGGCTGGGTACAGCAAGGTCTTAAGAAGGGGTGCAATCACATGGCCCCCTGGGCTCACAACAAGTTGCGTCAAATATGTCTGAAACCTTTCATCACAGGAGCACTGCTCCTGCTGTGGATCCCCCAAAATATTAATCTGATCTTGGTAGGCATATTGTAGGATGAGGCTGTTAAGCTCTCCATCCAATACCAGAGTGGGATTTTCCAGTGCCATGCCAACTTGTGGTGCCAGAACAGGGGTTGGCAATTTCTGCAAGGCCCAGATCCCACGGGACACAATACCCAAATGGGTGGGGATTCCTTGAAAGCCAGCAGTCTGAATGGGAGGCACAATGTTCTGATGTAACTGCACTAAATCTGCTCCCCCAGAACAATGTCAAAGTAGAGAGAGGTTATGAAATGAAGGAAGATGTAACTCAGCCTTCAACAGCCAGATCCTCCAGAAGGGAGTCCCTTAAAGTTAGCTCTTTAATAATATCACAAGGCAAGACAAACACAGCAAGCCAACCTCACAAACACTCACACAGGAATTAGCATCCAACAAGTTGCATACAAGACAAATTCTAGCATAGCTCAACAAGAACATCACACGTCCGCTGCACTTGGATTCCTCTTGTAATCTGGTCAGGGCTTTGGGGCCCTGACGACGCAATTTTGTATCAGAGATTGCTTCTGTCCTGATTTAGATCAGCCACCCGGTTTTCCACACTGCGGCACACCCGGTTGCACAGCAGGGATGCCGCTGCGCGTGCCATGCCGTGCCTTGCTACCAATATCAACGTGCCCCAGCAAATGTAGCATGCTTGGGTCAGGTGATCATGACCCCAGAGGTAGCAAACATTGGCCTGCACGCAAAACGGGGTGAAAAATATGGGCAAAATCTAACAGATTGGCATCGTCTACGCATTAATAATTTTAATACGCATCCATTTCCCAGAGTCATGCACAGTATCCGACTTATTTTGTGCCTGCGGACTTCCGCGCTTTCACTGTTGAAATGTTTCCGATTAAGCTTTTATGAACGCTAAGTTTTTTCCGAATTAAATTTGATTCATATAATTCTTTGAGTGAGTGCGATATGTGTACCTGTTGTATCATTAGTCATGACGATTTTGATTATTCCCATGCTAAATATCCCGTAGGTGAATAGATAATTGCGCTAACCGGTGCAGACTTGATTCACTGTCACATCTTTCTCCTTCGAAGAAAAAAATTGAAGTAAGGTTCTAAAATTTGTTTTCACCCAAATTATATCGACCAGAGCAGTCATCATTTTTTTTGCAAATATATCGGAAACATGACACCGTCTTTTAAATTCTAGAATTTAAATGCAGTGATTTCGCGAGTATTTTGTGTGAGAAACTCAACATAAAAATTTAAAATACAGTACATGAAGACTATTGAAAATTAGACGCATTTCCGACTTTCTGAAGTTTCCACGCAAAATGACGAGCTCGCAATTTTGAACGAAAATATGCTCTTTCTTTTCCATGTGACATTCAGGTTCATCATTTTACACGTGAAAATATATTGAAAGTGATATCGTTTTTAGGTTTCTGAAAATTCATTGGCCTGCTGCAATGCCTCCGAGGGCCGCACTATTCGCCATTTTGATGAATTTTTGCCCATATACCACTGAAAGCGTCCCTTTGCAAAAGGATTTCTCGCAGATCGTTAATGGGGCCATTCTGAATCCATCAGAAATTGTCACTGCGAGGTCAAAACTGGAATGCGCGTTCATTTGCACGAAGAAGAAGGTTTGTAACGCTTTCAGTGTGAAAAATAAATCGAACAGCTCTGCTGAGACAACATGCCGGCTATCCATGGGAAATTTTGCCTGGGAATCAAACACAGAGGAAACACTTTATCACAGTGAGTTCACGCTGAGAAGACTACAGTGTATGCATGATGAACATTCAATGTAAATGTGTGCTAAAGAAGGTTACATGCCTTATTATTTACATTGATTGGTGCATGACCAGCAACCTGAGAATTCTTCCCCTAAAACTTGGGAAGTATTATTTCTTCTCCCAGAGATTCACACACACAACCAAAAGTGCATGCTAATGATATTTGTCAAAGTATTTAGAGCATATTACTTTTAATTTAATTTACTCAGGGCTCTTCTACAATTTGCCCATTGGAGTTGTGCTATTTGTTTGATGATTGTCTTAGAAGATACCGCGCATGGTGCCTTGGATAAAAACCACCTCATTTGGATCTTATGTTCAGGTGATTTAGTATTGCACACACACGTTGTGGTTCCAACACACATACAAAAAGAAACAGAACAAAGGAGACACATCAGCACATATTTTCACATGGGAAATTACGCATAGGACAATTTTCCAACTTTCTTGTACACATGCGCCAACACTGTTTGCTTTGCAGAGCCAAAATTTGAATGCTTTAGGGCAAAATATTTGTGAAGTTATGAACATCCTTTGAACAAAAACCATACCAAATTTGCAAGTTTGTAAAGCTAGAAGTAAAATTTATTGCAAAGTTGTAAACCAAATTCAACAAAATTTGGGGCAAGTATGGGAGACACAATTTGGCATCAACACACAAATTTTTCGGGTTTTGAGAAATTTTGAAGATTTTGACATTTTTTTCAACAATGCGCCAATGTACAAAAAACAACCCTCCTAGCTGGGACCATTTTCTGGGAATGGGTTTTCTGAGGGGCATCTGGGCTCAGAGTGCAGAAAAAATGGCAGACTTTGCTTGCCAACATCTGGGGGCAAATGGCGGAAGTGGACCCCCAAGATTTTTGTCAAGGGGGAGAAACATGGCCAATAAGGTTCAAGGATCTTTCACCCCTTTAGTCAGAAAATTTGTTTTCCTTTGTTCTCCTTGGGAATGGAAAAACCCCAGGACACTGTTGGACAGCCTTTGGGGATACAATATGGTTAGGATTGTACTGCTCCCCTTGGTTGATGGAGAAAGCTTTGCAATAAAAATCATATTATATTCCTGGGTTGCTGGGGAAAGCTTCATGATAAAAATTGTTTTGCATTCCTGGGTTGCTGGGGAAAGCTTCACCATAAAAATCATTTTGCATTCCTGGGCTGCTGGGGAAAGCTTCACAATAAAAATCGTTGTGCATTCCTGGGTTGCTGGAGGAATAAGAAACCCCAATATGCAGTCTGACAGATGTTCACAAATGGTTCTCAAGGTTCAGCAAGTTTCAAGTATAACAAGCTGAGAGATTGGAACGCAGGCATTGGTTTCTTCACCAGTTTTGCTTCCAAGGAGGCACAGAAAGGCAATTCTATGCAGTGGTACCTTGCAGAACAAAATTCCTTGCAAAACAAATGTTCTGCAGAACAAACAAAATTCACATAACAAACGTTTTTTTTTTAAATAAAAAATCAGAAAAATTCAAAAATTTTTGAAAATTTCTATTATTGCTAGAAAAAGTTGAAAAAAATTAAAAAATCATACACAATATTAAAATTGGATGACGGGAAGAAAAGAATGTTATTTAACACATAATTTTTTTAAAATTAGCAATCCCAAAAATGCATAAAAAATCCAGCTGAATCCTTTGTAACTTTCTGAGGACTATTTTCTTCATCAGATTGAAATTTATTAAAACCGTGCATCTAAGGGGGTTCTGCTAAAAAAGAACTGTTTTAAAATTAGGCTTTAATTAAAGATCTAGAGAGAGTATATTGCAGATTTAAAAAATATTTATTTCCAGTGACTTTTGCTCATAGCAAAGAATCCTTGAAAATGGATTTCACTTTGAGCATTACCCCTGCAATTCAAATTCTAATTGAATTGGATTAGAATTGGAATTGCAGGGGTTATCTGTGAATTTGTGTTTCAATGTTTAAAACACAAATTCATGATTTAAACATATGAATTTGCGTTTAAAGGTTTAAAACACAAATTCACAGGTTTACATCATCAATCCACAATTTTGTTTGCTGCAAATGGATTTGGCTTTGAACAAAACCCCCACAATTCAAATTTTAATTTTGAGGTTTGAACCACAAATCCAAAGGTTGAAAATCATCAATGCACACATTTTTCAACATTGCATCTATAGGGGGGTTATGCTCAAAGCAGATTTTTTTTTTGAAAATGTGTTGGCTTTGAGCATAGCCCTCTTAGAAACAGTAAATGTTGAAAAAACTCTAAGGGGTTAGGCTCACTTGGGAGCAATTTTTGGCCCTGCAATGCGCGCTTTCTGAGAAATTGACTTGAACCAACATTTTTGAAAATTTTGGTGTTGAGGAAATGGAGATGAAAGTTCAATTTCAAAGACAATTTTCATCTCAATATTTTTAGGAAATCTGAATTGCAGGCTTTAAAAATTATTCCAAGACAGTTATGATCACAGTAAAAACTTGAAAAATGAGGGTTGCTTTGAGCATTACCTCATATATTTTAGGGTTATGCTCAAAGCAACCCTCATTTTCAAAGATTTTTTCACAGATTTTTTTCTGAGAAATTGACTTGAACCAACATTTTTGAAAATTTTGGTGTTGAGGAAATTGAGATGAAAGTTCAATTTCAAAGACAATTTTCATCTCAATATTTTTAGGAAATCTAAGATTCTTTCTGCGATCATAACTGTCTTGGAATAATTTTTAAAGCCTGCAAATCAGATTTCCTAAACGTTTGTTTCACACTACAAACGTAGCCCTGGAATGGATTACATTTGTAGTGCAAGGTACCACTGTACTGGAAGGATACTTTTGCTTGCTTTATATTCTGTATGCCAGTTTGGTGAAATGATCTAGACCAGTGTACCCCAACCTTTTTGGGCCTGCGGAATGTCAAATTTTGCCAAAACATTGTGTAGACTGGTAAATTTACAAAAAATTCTCAGCAGACCAACAAAGTTTTGTCAAATTTTTGCATTATCAAAAAAGTTTTGCTGAAAATAATTCATTATTTTTGGCTACCTATTAGAATAGATGGTAGCTTTTGAAATATGAATTATTAGCTACCAATTATTTTTGGCTACCTATTAGATGGTAGCTTTTGAAAAACTTTCTGTTTTTTGCAGAAAAACGTAGTATAGAACCAATGAAGCATGTATATATTGTGGAATGTCTTCAAAAAATTAGAAAGGTGGGCTTGAACAAAAACTCTTGGAGAGAAAAATTTAAATAATATATTTCATCACCTGAAAATTAGTCTTGGATGCTATTATGAAAAAAGACAACTTTTATTTTTCATTAGATAACTCCAGCTGCAATCATCTTGTAAACATTTCAGATGAAGATAATGTAATGTCCCTCATAGTGTTCTGACAAATTTATTATTCTTGAGAAATGTTCCCACAGACAACTGGCAAAAAAACTTCTATACACTGGCGCCAGTCTGTAGACCATATTGGTTATTGTGGAACACTGATCTAGACTAGAGTTTGAACCTTGAAGTTCGAATTAAATTCCACCGAAGTTATCAGTATAGGCATTAAATGGAGCGAGACGTACCTTCCTACTATCAATACCCATAATTGGTGCTCTTCCATCCCACTTCTTTCGTTTTAGTGTCCATTGACAAGGCTTCGAACTACACCTTGATGAAAGACGGAAAATTCTACGTGCGTTATCCAGATAAGGCAGTTTACTCAGATAACATCAAGCGATGCGACAATGAAGGCGCAACTGTTGCACCGTGTTATAGGAACGAGGACAAACAAATCCTCATGAGCATGATGCCACCGTTTAGCCAGTACGTTTGTGGAGCACTCCTTACTTCGCCTTTTTCCGGAGGTCGATGGGTCACCATTGATGGTAAGTCAATGATACCAGAACCCTGTGTACCACCTGAATATCATGAAAACTAGCCACAATCGTAAATATCTGAGCAATGAATAAAGCAGAGCCCTAACCACTTCGGATGAACACGAGCACTTCAGGTTTAAATTGTTTTGAAGACATGTCATCGTCAATACTCATAGGACACTAAAAAAGAGAAAGAAGGAGACATCTTAGCACAATGCTGTATCCTGGCGAAATTTATTTCTGATTACGTTTGTTATAGCAGGTGAAATGTAAACAAATTAGGTAGTCTCAGATAAGCATTCTCTGGAAACCTCAGAGATTTTTCATCACCTTCCCACAACGAGGAGAAAACATTAGGTTTCCACGCCAAATTTGAGAATCAGAAAGCTATGAACCATTAGAAGGGTGAGGATGGAGACGCATCAAGGAATACTTCACTGTAGTAGCACGTAATAATCGGAAGCCTACATTTGACTTGCTCCTGGAATCGGTCTTCAAAGAACTATTAAGTGTGGATATTCTTAGAAAATTTTGAAGGAGCCGGACAGGTGACAAAAGAACTTCAAGGAAATTCTTGCAGCATATCAAGAGGAGGCAAAGGAAGAGAAGACAATTGAATATTGTGTAAAATATAACCTCTCGGATAGATCAGAAACTTCTCCGAATAGCAGTTGCTGTGTAACCCAATGCTACGAGCTTGGTTCTTTACAGGAGACGTCTTCAATCACAACAACAAGAGTAGCGATCCACTTCAGGCCTGGATACCAAACAACCCGGACAATGAGGGAATCTTACTTATTGTCAACAACTTCAGAACATACATAGAATATGATGACAATCCGTTTGATCGCAAAGACTTTGCAGTGCCGCACATTTGTCGCAAAACCGTCGGCTATGAAAAGTCCCCGATCAATGGCAAATATTACCGCCTACATTATGAACCAGTGACCAGTTACGATGATGCTCAGAGAATTTGCCAATCCGAAGGTGGCAATCTTGCAAACATTCTCACTGCCCCTAATTTCGCCGCTGTTGAAGGATATCTTGTACAAGTTACCCTGTCACGCACACGGATGATGGTCGGGGGAACAGACAGATCAGTTGAAGGAACCTGGGTCATGCCAGATGGTAAGTTTAGTATACTCGAAGACAAAATTAAAATACGCTAATTTGCTAGGTACTTACAGTCTTGTCATTATATTCGTGTACTTCACACAAAAAATCTCGTAATGGCAAAGGCATTTCGGGACCGCAAAATGTTCTCCAAAAAGTGGTTACAATGAAACTCAAAGAATATTGTCTACCTGTACGAGATGCTATTATTTGGACGCAAATATTTTTTCTCGAACAAGAATCCATGAAAACATAACTCTTCTTGTCATAAGATAAAACTGTGCACTATATAACAGTATTCCCCAACCTTTTTGGGCCTATGGACTGGCAAATTTCCATTAAAATTTTCCATGCACGGGTAGAGTTTTGTAAAATTTTTGCAGACTTGAAGCATATTTTGCGTGAATACCTAATGTAAGGTATTCAAAAACTTGCTGCTTTTTTGCAAAAATCGAGTCAGGGACCAATAAAGAAAATTTTATGGAACATTCCTAATAATTTAGAAACGTGGGCTCAAAGGAAGGTTACTCAGCATGAAAACTTGAAATCAGTTATTTCAGCAGGTGAAAATTTGTTGGAAGTGTTATTGGGAAAAAAGGCAATTTTTTATTAGATAATTTCATTTGCCATGATCCATCCAAAATTTCAGTTGATGATAGACTTCCGCATTGTTACTTTTGATAAATTCATATAATTATTTGTTACTTGAAACCTGTACATGTTTGTTTCACCATAACCGTGTCTTTGAAGTATTGAACACTTTCAGGAAGCACTCCTGATGCTGCGGATCAATTGTGGAATCGTCCCGCCGAACCAAATGGGGAAAACCAGGAAAATTGCATTTATTTCGACTATGTTGGGTTTGGAAAAGGGCTGGGAGATTTCTCATGCAACGAACCCTACCTTCCAGGGGACAAGTTTCTCTGTGAAATTGTTTAGTGAGGCTACTGTATATTCAAGCGCTACTGCACCAAAGAGCAAAAGCATCGCTCGACACCGTTTGTCCAACATCATTCGTCATTCACGTTTCGCTATTGCAACGATTATTTCCATTATGCACAAATCATTCGAGTGAAATGATTATCGAAATACACCGGGGTTGAATTTTCAGGAGTGCGCATCAAGAGTTTACTGAAAAAATTAATTGTACTGATTATTGAATTTATGCTTTATTGTGGAATTCCATAATCGTAGTACAGTACTAAACTCTCGTCTCGAACGCGCCGTTCAACCCTGCTCATTGAGGATTCAAGGAATTCCTCTTGATTTTCCCTCAGAAAAGAATCCAAAACTGTAAGATGATTCGACAGTTTGTTCATGAAGGATGCACTTTTCCTTTACACCAAGTCATGCATTCATCACAGACTTCAAGAAAATTGAGAATTTCCTCAGCTCCACGCAATGAAATTTCTACAATACTGTACCATATGTGTTGCAGATTTAAAACTGCTTTGCCATATTGCATTGAACACATGTTCCTGCGTTCAATGATATTTATGGAATCTTCGTTCAGTATAATGTATCATGGACAGGATTGAAAGTTTTATTTCTGCATGTAAGCCAAGTACAAATTTGCTGACTCCTATATTGCAATATTTTCGGGGGTCGCACTTTTCCTTAGTTTGGTCAATTTTTGGCTGTTCACTTCAGACAGCACCGTTTTGCAGAAGGAAATTTCAGAATTGATGACAGGACCAAGCATCCATGCTCCAGCAGAAGTTGTCACTGGCGTCAATATTTGAATGTGCATTTCATTGCAACGGCAAAAAAAAGTGTTTGAGACCTTTCGTGGAAAAAAAAAGCAGGGAGCTCCACTGAGATGGTATGCCAAAAATCCATGCTGGGTGCTTTTTGTTGAGACTCAAGTACAGATGAAACACTTTATAATAGTGAATCCATGTTGACAAGAATATAATACTGTATAATAAACATGCCCTTGAATGCTGAATATTCCCTAATTTTTTGGGAGAAATTCTCTGGAGTCGGCACTATATGATGCATTCGAATTAAATTTTTCGTGCGCATAATTCAGAACGAATTTCAAGAAACGTTGAAAGCTGCTCATGCTATCCAACCATGATTGGTGTATTTGGTGCTCATTAATATACTGTATACGATACTTTTTTGTCTTGTCTAAAAATGCTTGCAGCGACGCTTTATCATGACCTTGATGAAAGACGGGAAGTACTGTGTGTGTTATCCGGATCTAGCGTTATACCCGGACAACTTCAAGTGGTACCACAATGACTGTGTAAATGTTGGATTGTGTTTTCGTGGAAAAATATAAAACAAACCTTTGTGAACTTTATGCCATCAGTGAATTTTAGAACGTGTGTGGAGCACTCCACACTTTGTCGTCGTATTCCGGAGGTCGATGGGTCACCGTTGATGGTATACTTTTGCTAATACCAGGACCATATGCACCTTAGTGCCATGACAACCAGCGCCCTTCAAACCTTTTGCAGAAAGGACACAGAACCAATGTTCAAAAAAAAAATTTTACGCGGGCATTATTTGTTCAGTATATGCTTTAGTTAGTCAAACAAGCATCCACCAACACTAAAAAAAACCCACAGAATATGTTTCTGGATCCTTGCAACATTTTTTTTGTGCAACATTTTATTTATACTCCATACCGTATTTTTTAAATTTATCAATTTTGTCAGGAATGATTCATTTTCTTCTGGTAGCAATTATGTTGCGCACAAAGCAAGCTACATTATATCAGTGTTCCCAAACTTGTGGTCTGCAGACTTTTTTTGATGGTAAGCAGGAAATTTTCAACAGCATATTAAGTTTATCAAAAGTGCCACGGAAGTCTGTTATCTTTATCTAAAGTTTTGGAAAGACGATGGCAGTTGAAATTATCACGTAAAAAAAGAAGTTGGCTCTTCTCCTAATTATGCTATGGAACAAATTTTGACCTGCTCAAATAAATTATTTTAATTTTTCATTCTGATGAGAAACCTTTCTTTCAGCTCATCTTTCCAATTCTTTGAAGACATTCTACTGAATGCATCGCTTTTTCATTGGGTTTTAAGTCGATTTTTGCAACAACGAAAGAAACAGATTGTAAATATCTGCCATAACATCTTTTGAAAAAAATTTGGGTCAGCAAAAATTTATGAAATTTCCCAGTCTGCAGGCCCAAAATTGTTGGAAAAACGGAGGCACAATAAATAGGTATGGCTTCTTCTTCATTTCATGTTGGTGATTTGCAAACACCTCAACACTTCCAGAGAATAATTGATAATAAATTTAAAATACTGTTATAGGAGAAACTGCAGGAATTAATGTGCAGAATTCCATGCTAATCCTGTAATTTTCAGTTGACATCTTATTCAATCACAGTAACACGTATACAAGGGTTCTAACAAAAGTTCTCGGAGTAGCAGTGAAAATGGCCTACAGTTCACCTGAAACAAATTTTTTTCTTTAGGGAAAACATATTTTTTGGCACATAAAAAAATATCAGCCCTGTTCAAAAAATTTTTTGCATTTTTTTTCATACTTCACCCTGGCATAGTTTTGCTCTCCACTCAAAAGATGAGGTGCCCTTTTTTGTTGTAGCCTAGCTTTCCCCTCAGAATTTTTGAAATCAACTTGACATTTTTTCTAAGAGTTGTCTCCAGGTCATCCAAGGCAATTCCGCCATTTTCATAAAAAAACAGAAACAGGTAAAAATGCACTATCACTAATTTTTTTCATGATGCAGTCACAGGATGGTTTTCAACTTTCACTAATCACCTTCATCAGAATCTCAAATAGCTGCTTCATTTTTGTCAAGTTCTTTATCATTTTCCTTTCCACTAAATTTATAACATTGTTTTCTGTGGGTGCCACCAACACTTTCTCTCTTCCTTCAAAACAAGGCTGGCTATTTTTAAGACAATGACTTGATGATTGATTGCATCCATATGCTAAAGTGGTAATTCCACAAATTTGTAAGGAGTTTCAAATCTGATGAGTTGAGACCACCTGCTTCACCAGACATATATTACGCATTATCCACTGCATTTATTTTGAAGGCTGTGTCAGATGATCACTTTGGTGGCAATTGAATACATTAGGTAGCTGAGGAAAAGGTAATGCAAGGGTTTACTATGCAATCAAGGAAAAATTTTCGGGAAATGAAAATAATGAAGTAAGAGTACTGTACTTCAGGGTGGTTACTTTCTTTTGAAATTCAGTCAAGGGCATTGTGAAGTGAAAGCGGTTTGTTACAAAGTACTATTTTTGTACACATGGAAATTGCGCTTCCGCGTGACATTCCTCTATTTCTGATTGAGGTGAGATTTTCTCACCAGCACCTTTTGTGGTGCTCCCTTCTCATGCATTAAAATGTTTCTAGCCAGCCATAAATCTCTTCTGTCCTTTAACACCTGCAACAGTTTCTCAGAAGATACTTAAGATTCTAAACGTGTCTCTACTCCCACTCCCTACAAAGCCTTGATGCATGTCATGTCAGTACTTTCTACACACCCTGTTTTGAAAGACCAATGAATTGCATCTGATTAAACTCTTGGCCCAAGTAGGAACCAGCAGTTTTGGAAGTATATAAACCCCAGTCCCAGACTGCCAAAATCAGTTGATCACCAAATCCCCTGAAGGAGTCAGAGTCTGTTCTAGAATCCCTGCTGTTTGTCTTGTTTGGTTGCATTTGAGTTGTCTGACTTGAATAAAAACTTTATCAGAAAAGTCTGTCTGGTATTTTCAAAAAGTCTCGCGTTGCCAGCAAAACGCTTCCCCGCAAATCAAGGAGTAAAAGAACTCCAAGAGTAAGACACTCTTTACGTTCCCCTTATTTTATCTTTAGTTATTCTAAATTAAAATTAAGCTAAAGTAGGATAACAGGTTATTACAGGATGATTGTAGAAAAATACTGCCAATTCTCAGAAGAGTGTTACCAAATCTCCCTCCCCCGCATATTTTGCCCCCCCCCCCCCCACCCCAGCTAATAATAGAAGCCGGCGCTTATTTCCTTCAGCCCTGTGTGAGCCCCAGCCCTTATTAGAGGCAGGCATTTATTGGATAGTAGGCGTCTATTAGAGCAAATATGGTACCTTTGACAAATGGAACAATTCTTACAATTATTCTCAAAATATGCATGACGCAGATTATTTCGTTCACTCTTTTGCCTCTATAATGGAGTATTTCAATTAGGCAGTAAAACGTCTCCGAATTTCAGCCCCCATCTGAATAACTCATTCTTTGATGGCGTTGGTTTCTAACATTGCGAATCGCTGACATACCGATCTCCGAGATGAAAATTTTCCAGATGAATTTATAGTCACAAGATTTCAATCAAAGCAGCCGAGAATTTGCTTTTCTGTTTTAAAAAACAGCCCCTCCCCACACTCGGAGAGTTTTAAAATGTCAGCATCATCATTTGTGGATATAATAATAGTCGAATGCGAAACTCTGTGCATTTACTTCTCTGACTTCATAGTGATGATCTCGAAATTTTGGAATTTTCATGTTCAAAAATTTCGAAGTGCAAATAATATTCTTCTCGGTGCACATTCGAAGTCAATTCTAAACTCGTTTCTAACTCGACAGGCAAGGATATGCATCAAATTGTATGTCACAAATAGCCAGACGAAAAACATGAATAATTGTGATTGGGGCGAGGCGTAATTCAGCACGAGGTTTGTGCGCCAGTCATCACCTTTCTGCTAATCAAATTGCTCTGGCTTATACTGCGTGAACTTTCCGTTTTCTCAGAATTCGTAATTCATCCAGAAAATGTTTCTCACCAGAAAATCAGCAGATTTTGAAGACGGCAAATGTTTCTATCTTATATGATCTGTTTCACAGATTAAAAAAACACTAATTCCTGGATGTGCATGCTGATAAGTCAATTATGAGGCAGATTTGATACACTTACTCGAATGGTACAGTATATCTATATTTTCCACTGTGACGTTGCGACTTGATGGATTTTTTTTTTAAAGGTGATCCCGATCAATTGTGGGCTGAGAACGAACCGAACGGAGGAACAAGCGAGAATTTTCTTTCTTTTTTCGCCGGCGACACTGGGCTAACTGATGCATTTTGCTATGTGCCAAAAGTGGGCGATAAGTGTCTGTGTGAAATTGTCGTTTAGCGTTGCCCATAAAAACGAGAGACTGCAGCTGACGATGCATCGCAAAAAATAAATACAATTTACATGCGGTTGACCTGATTGTCTTCGGATGATTGGAACTAAGCGCAACCTTTTCCCGGTGTTCACCCTCGAATCTTCAGAATATCCGAAAAACCGTGCTGGAAGTTTTACACGAGTCCACGTTTGTCTGCAGCTGAATAAAAACGAAAAGCAAAGCTTGACTCATCACACAATCATCCCCCGTACTCTGACAACAGAATAGTGTGCTTTACAATTTCTTTTTGAGATTCTAGACGTTCATGTCGGTACTCTCAAATGCTGAAAAAGTATTGCTCGTGCTTATACTGCGTGAAATTTTCGTTTTCTCAGTATTCGTAATTCATCCAGAAAATGTTTCTCGCCAGAAAATCAACAGCATATTTTGAAGACGACAAATGTTCCTATCTTATGATCTTTTTCACAGATAAAAAAAAACTCTAATTCTTGGATGTGCATGCTGATAAGTCAATTTAGAGGCGGATTTTGTACACTTACTTGAATGGTATATCTATGATTCAGCACGATTCAAGTGTTTCACCACAGTCGGCTTTGAAAATTTGTTTTTAGAAGTATATGTTTCAATTCTTGCAAAAACAAATATGAGATCTAAATTTAATAACGAACTGCAAGTAAAGAGTTAATTTTTCTGGAGCGAAATAAAATCTTACGTCGTAGAAAACTCAAGATATACGTAACCCTACATTGTTTTCATTTTGTTTTATTTGAGAGCAAAGTTTCCATGGATTTTGCATTTGAAAACGTAGAAGTGAGTTACAAGATGAAAAAAACATTTATGACTGAATATGTTTCTCCCAAGGTAATAAGAAATCTTTGTGAAGCTCATACTCTGGTGTGCCGCAGTAAACTCAGTTTATGCTTTCTAGGGGAATGGAGTTTTTTTTATTTCGACAAATGAATAGTGGTGCACCCTCAACTCTCTAAAAATATATTCAGGTTGTGAAATACCGTACGAAAACTCCCGATAAATCCGATCAGAGAACCCCTTATGGTTTTCGATTCAACAATAAAATAACTGGGCATGATCAACACGTTTCACAGAAACAGGATCTACTTACGATTAACAAGAAAACTGCCACTTGTATAATCCTTTTTGGGATACAGTATCATAATTAAACTGAATTAAACGAGAGACATATGCCAACTATGTCCAACAATTCCATCCTCGTGGGAAATTTGAGCACTCTGTTACTGCACCAGTAACCTTAAAAAGCAGTTACAATGCAATATACAATGCTTTGATTTCAAGGCACGTGGAAAGCAGGCATGTCAAATACAAATGTTATATGCTTCAATTCACATTGCTGAAAAATCTACAGTCCAGGTGGTGCCCCGCAATTTTACCCTAATCTGTTTCTGAATTAGGGTTTTATTGCAAAGCAGTCACATCGCATCATTGAATGGCATATTTTATGGCATTTGATGTGTTGTGTCTCTCTGCTGGTCAAATTGCATGGAAGAGGTTGAATTGTGAGTCAGCCTCGCAGCAAATTTGACCATCAACTTGCTGTATGGTCAAATTGCAAGATACCACCTGTATAACCTTCCTATAGAGATGTACTCTATATAAATTTCTTTTTGTCAATATTTTTTTTTCATGTGAGACACTTTTATTTGGGGACCCCTGGAAGTTAGAATGCAAGCACGCAGGTTAAACACAAAGCTGTCAGGGAAAGTTACAGCAAAGCGCTTCAATTAATGGTAATTCCACTTTGTCAAAATTTAAAATAAAATCTGTAAGAACTTAACTTTGGTTCTCAAAACATGGCAGCAATCGCGGCATGTGTGAAAAACTTTTCATAGGAAATTTATAAAGTTTGTAAAATTGATCTTAGTTCAACTTTTTCAATGAAACTTGAAATTATTTCAAACATTATTAGCATGAATGTAGAGAGATTTTATATTTCCACTATATTTTGCTTGTGAATGAGTTGGGATCCGTCTCTTTCAGGTTGATATGCAAAAACGCGCGTGATGACAGCTTGCTGATTTGACGATTCGGAATGGTGTTTCAAGCTTTCAAATCAAGAGAGTAAATAAATGCAGTAATTCAAACACCAGTCATTCACATCAGCATATCTTTCAAACATGCTCACAAACATTGGCCTGCACGCAAAGCGGGGGTGAAAAATAAGGGCAAAATATAACAGATTGACATTCTCTATACGCATTACAGTAATAATTTGAATGCAGGCCCATATCCCAGAGTCATGCACAGTACGCGGCTTATTTTGTGCCTGCAGACTTCTGCGCTTTGGCTGTTATAATTTTTCCGAATAAGCTGTAATGAACGCAGAAGTTTTTCCGAATTGAATTTGATTCATATAGTTCTTTGACTGAGTGCGATGTGTATACCTGTTGTATCATCAGTCATGAAGATTTTGATGATATTCCCATGCTCAATACAGTATCTCGTAGCTAAATAGATAATTGCGCTAATCGGTACAGAGTTGATTCACTGTCACATCTTCCTCCTTCGAAGAAAAAATTGAATCGAAGTTCTAAAAAATTTTCTTGCTTCCAAAATATATCGACCAGAGCGGTAAGAATTTTTTGTAAATACTGCGGAAACCTGAAATGTTTTTAAACTCTGGAATTCAAATGCAGTCCTTTCGCGAGTATTTTGTGTGAGAAATCCAACTGAAACATTCAAACTACATGAAGACTTTGAAAAATTAGACGCATTTCCGACTTTCTGAAGGTTCCACACAAAATGACGAGCTCACAATATTTTTATTGAACAGATGCTTTTTTGCTTCCATATGACATTCAGGTTCATCATTTTAAACGTGAAAATAAAGTGAAACTGATTTCGTTAAGAGATCTGAAAATGCATTGGCCTGCTGCAATGCCTCCGAGGGCCGCACTATTCGCCATTTTGATCAGTTTTTGCCCAAACCCCACGGAAAGCGTCCCTTTGCAGAAGGATTTCTCCAAGATCGGTAATGGGGCCATTCGGAATGCATCAGAAATTGTCAATGTGAGATCAGCGCTGGAATGCGCATTCCTTTGCGCCATGAAGAAGGTTTGTAAGGCCTTCAGTGTGAAAAATAAATCCAACAGCTCTGCTGAGACAACATGCCGACTATCCATGGGTAATTTTGCCTGGGATTCAAGCACAGAAGAAACACTTTATCACCGTGAGTTCTCGTTGAGAAGACTATATCGCATAATAAACGTTAGATTTAAATATGTGGAAGAGAAAGTTGCACGCTTTATTCAGATCGATACAAGTTTTAGCTTTGTGGACTTTGGAAATAAATTGACAGCAGCAATGGATCGGTGCATGACCAATCTGGGAATTCTCCCCGTAAAATGTCCGAAGTACTATTTATTCTCAGAGAGATTCACGCACACACAACCAAATGTGTACCAATGATATTCACCATAAACGGTGTTGAAGGTTCTGCAAGTTTCAAGTGTAACAAGTGGAGAGATTTGAACGCAGGGATCAGTTTTTTTTACCACTCCTCCTTGCAGGCCTTTGAGGAGGCAGAGAAGGACAATTTTGAATTGTGAGGATACTTTTACATGCTGTGTATATGCAGCATGCAAGTTTGGTGAAATGATCTAAAACAATGTTCCCCAACCATTTTGGGACTGCAGACCAGCAAACTTTGACAAAAACATTTTCGCAGACTGGCAAGTTCTCAAAACATTTTCTGCAGACCTGCAGAGTTTTTTTTTCAAAATTTTGCACTATCAATAAATAAATTTTTTTCAGAAATAATTCATGAGAGGTATTGAAAAAGTGTCTGTTTGAAAAAATTTTAAAACCATTGAAATGGGTACAGTATAGTGAAATGTGTTCAAAAAATTAGAAAGGATGGCTTGGCCAAGAATTTTTCAGAAAAAATTCAAGTAATTTAATTTAGCAAGTGAAAATTTGTCTCAAGTGTTATTAGGAGAAAAGTTAACTTATGTTTTTCATGAGATAATTTTAACTGCCATTGTCTTGCAACAATTTCAGATAAAGATACTGTAATGTCCTTCATTCATTTTTTTGATAAATTTTTTGAGCTTGAGAAAATTCCCCACAGACAACTGGAAAAAAAAAATTCCGTGGACCGGCACCAGTCCGCAGACCATGGGTTGAAAACACTGATCTAGACTAGAGTTTGAACTTTGATGTTTGAATTAAATTCCACCTAAGGTATTGGGTAGGCATTAAAAAATAAATAAACGGTGCACGACCTTCCTATATACAATCGATACCCATGATTGGTGCTCATCCATCCCACTTCTTTCGTTTTAGTCTCAATTGACAAGACTTCCAGTTACACCTTCATGAAAGACGGAAAATACTACGTGCGTTATCCGGATATGGCAGTCTACTCGGATAACATCAAGCGATGCGACAATGAAGGCGCAACTGTTGCACCGTGTTATAGGAACGAGGACAAAAAAATCCTCATGAGCATGATGCCACCGTTTAGCCAGTACGTTTGTGGAGCACTCCTTACTTCGAATTTTTCTGAAGGTCGATGGGTCACCATTGATGGTACGTGAATGATACCAGAACCCTTTGTACCGCCTGAATATCATGAAAACTAACCCCACTAGTAAAAATCTTGGCAATGAGTAAGGCAGAGCCGAAACAACTTCGAATGAACACGAACACTTCAGGTTTAATTTGTTTTGAAGATATGTCGTCAATACTCATCGGACACTAACAAAGAGAAAGAAGGAAACCTCTTATTACAATGCTGCATCTTAGCGAAATTATTTTTTTGTTGATTGCGTTTGTGATAGCGGGTGGAATTTAAACAAATTAGTAGATTCAGAGAAACATTCTCTGAAAACCTCGGCGATTTCTGCGTATTTTCATTATCTTCTCAAAAAGAGGAGCAAGCATTAGGTTTTCAGGAAAAATTTGTGAATCAGAAATCTATGACAAATTAAAATAAAAACAGATGCAAGCATTCCTCAGGAATACTTCACTGCAGTAGTACATAATAACCGAAAGCCTACACTCTCTACAGCATTTGACTCTTGTTGTCTAAATTAGTTAAAATGATGGTTTACAACCTCTCAGCTTAAACGTCTCTAAACCTTCGATTGTATGACTTACCGTCGCAAGCCTTTAACTTAACCAACTCAGACAATTTATTGT
>CAJPEX010003567.1:0-27980 GCA_905338405.1 Notodromas monacha
AATCGCTAAACGTAGATAATCACATTCATACGGAAGTATCGTACCGGTTTCTTCTCTTTTGTATCAATCTGCCAAGAAAGAAGTTCAAATATCACAAGTGGATCTGTTGAAGAGATTGATAAGCATTTTCGGTCTTTAATGAACAATTGGCAATCATACTTGGGGAAAGGAAAGCCGCCATGCCGCTGTCTGCAAGTTTCCTGTGTCCACTATCGCGCGAGAGCTGCTAGCGTCCTCTACCGATTTAGAAGATTGATCGAGATTCCAAGTATGGCCTACTCACGAAGATGTAGCTCACAAGGCTCGGTGGCAGTTCTCAAACTGGTCAGGAAAATTTGTCCTGCAATGCCGTGCAGAGGAGCAGAGCAGAATCACATGTTATACTTTGTTTTTGATTATTTTCGAAAATAGTCGTTCTAATTTTTTTCGTTGGAAATTGTACATTTTTTTTCGATCGGATTCATTGTCCATGTCCGGCCGCTCAATGCATGCGCTTTTCAATTGTTTTCCATTAAACTTAATAAAAAAATAATGCAAATCTTAAGCACGCTTTCGTTTTCTTTCATTGAAAATGATTATTGTACTCATGATTCAATTCATAGTTCAGTCTTATTTTCATTATTTTCGAAAAAAAATATATCTAATTTCTTTTTGTACGCTGAACATCAGTTGTGCGCTTGTGCCTTGTACAGCACAGTACGAAGAATTCGCCAAAGCATTTTTGTGTCAATTACAAGAGTAATTACCATGGAAGACTGTGTAACGTTTCTGAATAATTCAGGAAGGAATTAAATTAAAGCGTATATAGTTCTGTTCCATTATGAGCTTGTCTGTTACATTACTAGCGTGTATAATACTTTACTGTACTGTACTTGACATTGCTTTTAAAGCTATGAACATTAATCCAGTCATATGCAAATGAGCTGGATTCTAGACATTGTCATTGATAATCCGCGATTATGTTGCAGTCCTCTATTTTCGTCAAAAAGCAAACAAAAAAATAGTAGTGAGGATTCCTTCCACTGCTGAGGGAGGATTTGTTCGATTTTGTCTTCGACGGATTTTGTCGATTAAAAAATTCGATTTAGATGATAATCTAAGACGCCATCGAATGTGAGACACACCCTGGTTCCTGTGAAATGATTTTTGCAAGAATATACTACTGGATACGTATACACTGTACCTGCTTGTCTCACTCAAGAGGAAATACGGAGTCTGGAAATTTGTAATTTTCTTCATTCATTTATTTTCCAAAAGCAGAGAAGTAATTGTTGCGAGCATGATCTGACCTTCCTTCTCACTGACAGCTCAGGGATGGAACGAAACAGCGTCTAATAATCCATTCTCCAATCGCTCTACTCACGTCACTCTTCAATCCCCCAGCAGCAAAAGAGAAGCCATCATCAGCCATCTTGTGTATATTACTGAAACACGAGCTTGTAAATGTATATATAAAGTCATGGACACAAATATAATTATTTGTATGCATATATACACACACACACACGGTCACGCAAATGCGACGGGCCGCAAGTGCCCAGAATTTTAATCGCCCATTGGGATTTCTGACGCGGGTTCCAGCTGCGAGAATGCGTGTCTTATATGCCTTATCATACCCACAGACGGGTTCTTTCCGCTCACCTTAAAACCGAGTTTTCAAAATGTACTCGGTTCGTGGTTTGATTGTTTGAGTGCTGCGACCTTCTGGAGATTCCAGAGCAAAAAGGGGTTGTGTGTATTTCGGACCCAGTCAGCGACTCATTCTTTGTGAAAGCTGTTCAGTATAGTGGTTCTTGGTGGTGAATTTTTATATAGTTTTCCTATTTCCACGAGTCTTTCAATTACTGTATACATTCCCCACTTTTTTTAAACGTAAGTGCAGAGGTGTACCTCTTGATAGATGTCGCATCTTCTTGAGGGACTCTATCTTCCTACACGTCAAATAATTGAGTGAAAACTTGAAATTACGTAGAAACTCTAGAAAGGGCCAATTATTGATCAACAATGCAGAAAATCTCCTAACTAAATATTGACGATGCTGCATTTATAATGCTGAATTCTTCAAATTAATTCCAGTTACCTTGAAAATGTATTGTGATGGTTGTCTTTAAATAACTTTCTAATTAACCGGCGTACAAAATCAAGGATGAAAGACGATATTCAAAATAATCGAGAATATAAAAGAAGCTTCAAACGAACTGAAAAATTCTGTGCAGTGCTCCTTCAGTCGCATTTCCCACAGAAAATATCGCAAGTAATTTTAATAAATTCTATGATTCAAAGCAGGTTTAGCGTCTAAAGCAAAGATTGCAGACAAGCTCGAGTTTTGCTGTTGTGCAAAAGTCCATTATGCGAGGCATTCAGTATTGGAAATACCAGTGCACAATGCACACGCAATTAAATTACACAGCTTTACTCACATTCCTCAAAAACAGAGCATATTATCATGAGTCCAACGTCATTAAAATCAATTGAGGATGTTCATTCTGATTATGCTTCAGTTGCAAAAATTTCCTCGAATGCTCGGAAAATCAACGCTTGGATCCTTGAGCTGAAAACTCTATCGTAGATTTCGCTTATTAAAACTTTCATGATCAGTATTGAGAAGATTGTGCCGGTCGTACACACAGTTGAAATTACCTTGAATTTCAACTGCCATGAATAATGAAATCCATAAACAAAAAAGCTCTCTCAACATTTTCACGCAAAACGAAATTAGATTCTATTCACAGAAAGATCTCGTTACGATGAAGCCATAGGGACCAATGAAATAGCTGCGTTATTGTGAAAAAATCGTTATAAGCGTACTCAAAAAAATATTGCAGCTGTTGATAATATTGGAAAAGGACTTAAAACCTAATATTCGGTTTTTAAATTATTCTACTGCACGAGTAAATGCGGTGACGACTGCGAGAAAGAACAACGTTCTCCTGCATGCAGTAGACAAAAGTCAGGAGAAATAGAGTTAACAGTAATTCTGCAGCTGACAAAATCCGTTATTTGAGGGTCTTGAGAGGAAAGAAACTCGTTGCTCCCAGAGCTGGTTTCACACGATGTTTGTCTTGTGGCTTGGCTCATTTTTGAGGCATCGAAGTGTGAGAAAAGTGGCTCGTGAACAGGCTTGGTTAATCCAAAATTTTACGGTGTTACGCTCAACCGTGAGAATGAGTCTTGAGTCTTGACCGTGAAGCTATTAATAAACGGCTCACCATATCTTTTGTTGATTCGGCTGCCAAAGTGCTTGTTTATTTTGAGGAAAAGCCAAGGGAGATGAGTCACCAGGTTAAACTACTGTACATGTGATGTACAAGTGAATACTCTGTTCAACGAAGTTCAAGAGACCAGAAAAAATTATTCGCAGAGACAATTTCGTTGTACAGTACAGAGTACCTGTAACATGGGTAGAGGAGCCTATTGGCCCAAATAAAAATTATTTATTTAGTACTGTGCATCAAATTTCTGTTTGGTCATACAGTATTAAATATTGTAGTATAAATGTTGGATAAATATTGATTAAAATAAGTACTTGGGTTGCTGAGTGCATTATGTTCTTTCAACTTTTTTTATACAGCATCACATTCTTTGAGGAAGATTCTTTCCTGGTCCGAATGGTTTACTTTATCCGGAGATTTTACTGTTTAATACTGTATATGTTTCAGGCTTTTACAGATGGAAAAACTGGCTCCTGATGGAGGTTGGGGATGGGTTGTCCTGGGTGCTGTGGTGCCAATTATTGTGAGTAAAATTCTGTTCCGTGAAATGATGTAGTCAGTAATGCACCAGTTTTAAATTGTAGTATTCCTTTGGATGAAAGTACAATACTCAACGAGAATATCATCTTCCAATTCACAAAAATTGATGGTGTGTTATCAGTGTCAACTCTCCAATGATGGCACGATCTTTTCTATCGTGTGGAAGGAGCCAAGGCGTTTTGCGTGTATAAATTAGGGCCAAATCGCATTGCTGCTTTGAGGTGAGGAATTTCTGGTTGGCTACCAGAAAATATTTCAGACTGGCAACAGTTCAAGGACTGAAGAACTCCGACGAGCCGAATCGGTACTCACAGCAAGAATACAGTCGTTTTTATTTTTATTTTTTTGCAACGCGACTGAGCTGTGGAAATTCCAAGTTTTTTATACCATGGCATTGGAAGAAAAGAATATCCAGAAGACAAGATTTTTATCTTGCCAAATCGGAACTCACAGCACAAACACATTTCTTATTTTTATGAATACTGTACTTAAACAACAAATAGAGGTGATAAGAAGCAAAAAATAGTTAAATTATCATATCATCATCGTTTGATTCTTCGATAATCATTCGGAATTTTTATACGAATATAAATGTACATATTTTACATTACAATACAGTACTTGATTACAATTGACGTACCGAATACATATTCTCGACTGCGCCAATTTGATTATGGAAAGAATCACTGGACTTCTCCTATGTATTGTATAATATGTTCGATAAAAAAAATACTTTTGCACCTCATCTCTGTTCATTTTTATGTGCATAATTTTTTAGGAATAGAATATTAACAACGTCAATCGTCGGAAAAATGTTCTTTTTTTGCATCTTCATTTTTAGTAGAAACTATAATTTTCTGCAGCAGTTTTTGTTCGTGAACAATAATTTAGAAAGTCACACATTCGAAAATGAGTCATATTTTTCACGGATCTGCGATTCCGGTGGTTTTGAGACACATCATCGGAAAATCCGGTAATCCATGATACCCATACTCAAACCATTCTTACATCGAGTGATCATGTTGTATACAATTATTCGTGTGTAATTTACAGTAGCAGCGGCTTTATTCCATTTTTTTTGCAGGCCATCAACAATGCCATCGTTGGGACATTTTCGTTATTGTTCGGGGGACTATTGCAGAAGCATGGCGCCGATGCGACAATGATTGCCTGGATCTTCAACATTGGCACAGCATTCTGGAGTGTATCATGCAAGTACACTGTAGAATTTCTCGAAAACCAATTTCTTCAAGAAATATTTGCTACCCTTACATTATCAGCAAAAAGTGCAGATTAAGAACACCGGGCGAAAATTAAATTTCCCGTCATTTTGACAAAATTAAGTAAGCAACAGCAACACCTTTAGGCTTTGCTGAACATCACAAAACTTGTCAAATCGAGTGGTCATGCCGTGCATAATATATTCTTCAATTTCATTTGACAATGAAGAAGTATTTTGCCGAAGACTTCGTCCTCTAGGCACATTCTGCTATACACACTTTTGAGAATACAGTAATACTTCGTGAGACAGACCGATTATAAAGACAATCGTGTTGCTCGATGATGGCAAAAAAAAAAAAAAAAACCAGCAGTGATGTTTCCTCGCTTTTCAAAATGCCCGTGAAACAAAATTTAGATTGAATAAAGTGATTCACATAAATAAATTGTTTCAAGCAGCAAAATTCTCGTCAAAAACACTGAAATTTTAGCAAGCAAGAAATTTAAACTACTATACTTGTACTGTATTAAACTTTAGATAATTAAAGGCACAAACTTGTGCCTTTAGCAATGATCAATTTGAAATCCAGCATTTCTTCTGAAAATTTGGAAAAACGCACAGTTTTCAAAGTTTATTGTGTTTTTTTGTAAGTTTATGGAATAAATTAAATATATCTTATTGCAAACTGAAGGGTGAATGCATTTTGCATTACAACCATTCTGCATAACAAAACACATCCATGAACTAATTAGTTTTGCTATGAGGGAACCCATTAGAAAGTGGGTAAAAAATGTGATATTCTTGAATTCAATACTGTACCAACAAATTTCCTCACAAGATTGTATTAAAATAAGGCGCAATTTCATCATTATTTTGAAAGTTGTAACAAGCAGTTGCTGACATCAGGAAATACTTCCAGTTGCTTCTACATTCAGTCTTTCATTCTGTCCACAATGTTCAAATTAACACTCAGATGTTGGCAGCCGCCTATACATCCCATGGCAAAGGTGTGATTTTTCTACGCGCAGGCACTTTTTATTTTGACCATTGAATAAGGTCACAAAATTGCATCTGGTTTGAGAAGGCCTAATTAAGTGGGGGGGGGGGGAATCCAGGAAGATTACATCTTTTTTCTTTCAGAAATCTTCCATGCTAATCTTGTGTGCTCGGAATGCAGGAAAAATTCAACCCAGCAAGGAACTTATTCCGTCAAAAATTTACTGCTGGGTGCTGCAGAGAAAAAAAAAATTGGCCTTTTTTTGGCTTAGGTCTGGTTCTCAGTTCATATAATTTTTTTATAAACCAGTGCTCTTGAGCACAACATTTTGCTAAAATATCCCGACTTCTGAACAGAAGGGCTGATCAGATTGAGTTTTATTTAAGTCTGGCTTGAACGAAAGGTTCAAAACTGATGGAGAGAACCTTCCGAAATGAAATTTTTTTCCTGGAGACAATGGCACAATTAAATTACCAATAATAGGTACAAGTGTGTGAAAGTATGACTTTATTGCAATACTCCTGAGAATTATGGGTGAATAAAAAGACGCGGTCTATTTTTTACGGAATGGTCGAATTTCACAGTTTAAATCACAAAAGTTCAAATCCCCTTAAAAATTTGCTCCAACTATTGTCATTGACTATCATTATACGTATATATTGTACGTGAAACGTTCAACGTAAATCTCGACATTCTTCCCTTCAGTTGCCCCACGTAACAACGGTCATAAATCCCCATTTCAAACAGTGTATGCGATATCTTTGGACAGTGTCCTACCAATATTTTTGTCCGTATTCTTGCTGAACAAGTAAATGCTACAGTACTCCAAGCATGTTTGCTCAGCATGGCGATGAATTTTCCCTTCTATACATGGTTTGCCTGTAACTGTTCCTGCTTGTCGCGGTCGCATCAAAAGAAGGCGTCGAGTTAAATACTGCGCAGTCACGTGCTTCGCAGCGGGAATCCCGCTCCGTGTCCATTATAGTCCACAATGGCGTTTGTCCGTTTCGCTTGTTTCCGGTCGGTGGGCCGGAAAACGCATGTATCTATTTTAGTGGCAATTCGGGCTTTTGTTGGCCAATTTTCTGGCACGTTGATTCCCGCTAATCACGTTGTTGTAGCTGTTCGAGGAGGAGGAGGAAGCCAGAGAGGAAATGCTTGATCAGGCGAGAAGAAGAGCAACTTTTAGTTTATGTCCAATGGGTCCCCGCATATATGAGGAAAAGGGACGCATGGAGTATGTGACGGAATAATTTGGTACCTTAATATACTACTGTACCTGCACACTGGCTGCTGTTAGATGGCACCCATATTAATTGAATACTAGCGATTTTAATCTGTACCCGCCTTTTTGTGACATAATTTAAGAACAATTCATACATAAGGACATTTCATGGGGATGAAAAGCATACTAAAGGTATCAAAAGCTGTTTTATTTGGTGCTACTTGCACATGCAGGGATAAGCATTCAACAAGCCACTAAAAAAAAAAAAACATTGTAGAAGTAGTACCCCAACCTTCTTGGGCCTGTGAACTGGAGAATTTCCATAAAATACTTTGCGGATCAACTTATGTCCAGAAATTTTTTGTAGACCAGCAAAACTTCATTAAATTTTTGCTGACTCAAAAAAGTTTTGTTGTAAAGACTGCATGGCAGGTATTTGAAAAGTTTCTGTTTTTTTCCAAAAATTAACTTGAGAGTCAATGAAGCAGCTTTAGTGGAATATCTTTGAAGGAATAAAGGTGGTTTTGAACTGGAGTGACAAAACTTTTCTCAGAATGAAAAATTGAAATAATTCAATTGAGCCATTGACAATTTGTTTGAAGCATTATTAAGAGAAAAGTAAAATTTTATTTTTCATCAGATAATTTCAACCACCATTTTAAATCCAAATTTTCAGAAAAAGTTACCAAATTTATTTGTCACTTTTGATAAATTTATTTTGCTTAAAAAAATTTCCCTCAGATAGGCAAAAAAAACTTCTGGAGACCAACGCCATTCCATAGACCATGGGCTGGGGGATTGGGGAACACTGGTGTGGAGTATACTCATATTATATGAATAAACAACAAATAAACAATTCATATTACCATATTTACTCAAATACCACGCGCACCTTTTTCTAAAATTTCTGAAGAAAAAAAGGGGTGTGCGTCATAAGCGGGTACACATTTTTCAAGAAGTTTGAGGAAGTTATGTGTGCATTATACTTGATTATAATGGATAAATTTGGAAAATAATGTAACAAGAACACTTTCTGTGCTAAAAAAGTTGAGAACTGATCAGATTTTTGTTCAACGCATGTCTAACGTCAATTTTTTGTTTTTATTTTTGAAATTTTGTGGTTTTAGATTCACTAAAAATTGGGGTGCGCATCTTACTCTGGGATAAGATTTTAGCCAAATTTACAACTGAAAAACCCCTGTGTGTGCCTTACTCCAGGGTGTATGGTACTCAAGTAAATACGGTAAATGAATAAACACCACCTGGCTGCTTTCTTTTGTATCCCTATATTCCCAAAAAGTGGTACTGTATAAAGATGATTTGAAAACAAAATGCTAATTCCTTTTCTTATTATTCTTTTTTTAAACTCAAAATAGCGTTGCTTGCTGGTCCCTTGTCGAGTATCTACTCGCACAAGCGTGTGTCAGTGGCGGCTGGAGCCTTGATCGCATTCGGCTTGTTCATGTCGCACATGATTACTGCAGCGTGGCAACTATTTTTCACCTACAGCCTCTGCGTCGGTATGTTGACCCGGCTTTTCTTGTTTCTTTTTCTTCTTTTTTTGGGGTGTGCAGACAGTCCAGACACCGACAGCAGGCTTGGCATTAAACTCATAACAAGTCTCGCATTCCGTCTTCTGAGTCAGACCAAGTACTCCTCATTAAATGCTGAACCATGTCCTGAGGTCCTCAGAGAATAATCCCATTAATCATGAAACCCATGTTTTATTACGTTCATATAACCGAGAAAGCTTTTTTCTAGTACATGTGCAGTACTTATACAATATAAAAAAATTTTGCTAGAGTCAAGATGCCCTCGTGCAGGATGAATATTTTGTAAATATCGCTTGAGAGGAGATTAGACAGGTTCATATTTCCATCAACAGTTCGTGCATCACAATACTGTATACGAGCAAAAATATATCGAATGATTGAAAAACTGTCTTACATTTATGTCATTATAACATGAGAAAACTCGTCAACACGAGTAAATCGAGTAAAACTGATCTGATCTAAGGTTTTAGGACCCACTTCCGCTTAATTATTAGTCATGTTATGGTTCAAGATGCAGCTTGAGTTAAAAACTGCCGAATTATCACACACACAAAAAAAGAAAATTTATGAGACAAAGCTTTGAAGGCCAGTAATATTTGCGATAATACACTATGACCTGACCTGTGCGAATAATCTTACGCCTGCCTCGGTAAGTTATTTCTGTTCGGCACGACCATTTTTCAGAGAGATTTACAATTCTCTAAATAAAAAAATGGGGAAAAGATTCGTCCTTCATAAGTATTGTAGTATCTTTAAAATATGCCAGAGTTTCAGAGAATTCCATGTAATAACTCGCAGCTTAAAATTCCGTCGGTTTCTACAAAAAAAAAACAATCGGCTCGTGCGAAATAATTTTGCACTAGGCTTTTTTCTCGAGTACACACTGTATTATTCAGAGTTTCTCCTTGCCAACATTTCCTGAATAACAGAAGAATTTATTGCGTCACCGAAAAAGGCAGCGAACAACAAAATCTTGAGTATGAAAAAATAGCACAAACCATGATTATTTTACCGTGCTTATTTCAGTACCACACGCATTAAAAAAAAATGAAAGAGGAAAAAAATTGTGTGGATGCGCATCATAGGCAGACATAATTTTTTCAAGAAGTTTGAAAAGTTTAGATCTACACTCTACTTGATTACCATGGGGAATTTAGGAAAATCGTTCAGCATAAAAGCGCATTTTAATGAAAACTAGCTGAATTCAGGCTCAATCCGTGTCTAAATTAAAATTTGGGTGATCTGATCTTTAAAATATTGCAGTTTCAGAGGCTAAAAACGGGCTGTGTATTTTACTCCGGGATTCGTACATTTTATTCACAATTTTTGAGTGAAAAAGCATGGTACGAATCTTCCTTGAGGGTCAGCATTAGAAGTTAGGCCAGTTTTGCATATCCCAAATTTCAGAACTAAAATTAAAAATAAGTGGATTTCCAAGGAATCCATTGCCGTTTTCACGTCAACGGGGAATGTGTGTGATTTAAGGTTCAATAAATATTGTGAATACCCGCTGTTCTTGGATACCAGGTTTTGGTTCGGGCCTGATCTACTCCAGCAGCTTCCTTCTGGTCAACCTGTACTTCGACCAGAAGCGCGGCCTTGCCCTGGGGGTATTCAACGCTTCAGCCACCCTTGGTCGCATTTTGTTTCCCACGGCCGAGCACTGGATGCTGGAGACATTCACCGACAGTGGAACAGTGCTGCTCATGTCATCAGTGGCTCTGCATTTGATCCCTGCAGCAATGTTGTTCGACCCCGTCGAGCGTCATCTACCAACAAACAACCGAAACGAATCGAATGTGCCTGCGGCACCGATTGCTGACTTCGCTCCTACTGACGGTCAGTTACTTCTCGGTCTGTTCTTCGAACTTCTCTCTGATACAGTACGTTACAGTACAGTAAAGTCTAGTGCCAATAATGAAGTCATTGGGACCGGTAAAATATCTTCATTAAAAATTATTATAAGCAAACTCAAATAACATATATCCAGTTAAATTATGAAGACATGCTGGACTCCGATATCTTCTTCAACCCTGAATTTATCCGACGTAGTTCATAAAATCAACGCTCAACATTTGAATAAGTAGAATTCCACAAGAACCAAAGCAATTTCCGTTAGGCGGAAGCATGTCTTGCGCTTGGCGATAAAAATTGCTGCGATAAAGCCGTTTCGATTCTTCCACTTGATGATGGGAGTCAATCAATCATCTTCGATGGTCATCTTGCTCTTGTTCGAGTATACCAACTTTTGTTTTGACAAAACACGGTTTTTTTCTTTTTTCTAAGCTCCATAGAAGGACATTTTCTCGCTTATGACTGTTCACGCGTGAGTGCATTGAGGAAATGGCGTCGTGAACATGATTCATGAAGCACATTATCACCGGGTTCCGTTAAATCCCAAATTATGACAGTGGATAACTCATACTGTATTTAGTTTCAGATTACAGTAAAATAATATAAACAAGTTGCAAAAAAGCCACTTGGAGTTCTTGGACCCCGAAAAAACTTTTGTCTTAAGATTACCTTGTGGCTCTATTGCTGGGAAATTAAACTGACTTTAAAGAACCCGAGTGGGAAATGAATTGAAAATTAAAATAATAATGCAGCCAGTTCTTTTTTAGAGCGGGAAATAAACTCAGTACGTGAAATTTTGATACAAGAGGCATGATTTCTCATATTTTACATTGATAAACTTTATATCTGTTCCAGACACTCACAAATTCAATAAGAGACATTGAAAACCTTTCCATTTTTGCATTTTATTAGCATAAAACTGTGAGTAAAATTAAAGTTATCCTGAAACTTTAATACATGATTAAAGTTTCAGTTTTTAATACATGATCCTGAAACTTTTCCACTGTCCAATTCGAAATAAAAAAAAGCGTATGCGCATAAAAAGGCAAAACTTAATCTTCGTTTCACGTTCATTGAGTTAAAAAAAAATTAGAAATGGTATTTTGAAAACTGTTTTGAACGCAGAAATTTTTGTATGTGAGTCTCATTCAACCTACCAATACATTTTCCTGTGAAACAAAATATTTTTAGTCAGGTCTTTGTTCAAGTGATGGCCCACACTGGTTATGAAGATATGAACAGATTACAGATTCACTAGAGAGAAAAATTGTTTTCCAATCAAAATCCGAAGAGTGTGTGCAAATCCTGACAGGATGAGGAAATTGTCTCGCTCGTGAAGTTCAGTCAAAATTTTAAAATCTGTCTACATTTTTTTTACATGGAATCCCGTTGACCGGAAGCAGCAGAAGAAATCACAGGCTTGATGAGGAGTTCAGAAAGCTGCGAGCCCGAGATTGATATTGCGAGTCCGTCACCTGTTGATCGCCATCAGCACTGTCCAAACAGAGGGTTGGCATCACTGATGGTTGGTCCCATGAGCGTCAGCACGTCATCACACATTCATCACGCTGCCAAAAAGGATCAGCGAAATTTGCGGGAAGTCGACCTGGATTTGTTCAAAAATATGCGCCGCGCCAGCGAATCTCACGTTCATCTGATCTCGTCGCGCAGTCCACGCCTTGCGGTTCGCTGTCCAGACAGCACGCGCGACATCTGTGGTAGCTCTGTCGCATTTCTGCAGTACCGAGGATATTCTAGGCTGTCTATGCGTTTAAGTGGGTGAGTTGACTTTCCCGTCCGTTTTAATATTTATGGAAGATCAGATTAATTTCTGCATGAGTCTGGTTTTCTAAAACAAGGAAAACATAATTACTGAGGTAACTCAAATAACACACACACTTTTTTCTCAAATGTGAGAGGAAAAGGGGGGGCTGGGGTGTAAATCAAACAAGTATATTGGTACTATACAATGTACATTAAACGCATACATTCTTTGCCAAGCAAGTTAAAAATGATGTCCAACTAAAAATTTGCTGAAAAAGAACGCGTTATGGTATTCAATGCCGATTCCGTTTCCAACGGGATTTCAACTGGATACAGTATTTCGGAGAAATATCATAATTTTTCTATTTAAAAAAAGAAAACATAACCAGTAAAATCAGTGATCGAGTGAGAGCAAATCTTCTTTTTCAAGGCTGTAGAATAATTCCTTCGTGCATATGATGCTCACAATTTCAGATGCTTTATTCGCTCTAAAAGTAATTGCGCCAGGATTTCAGAATTCGAATTCGAACAAATAAAGTGATGGGGCATGTTTACATCAGTGCAAAATAGTACAAAGATCATGCGAAGGTAATCTGATTAAAAACGTTGAACTACTTCTCGCGGATGCAAGGCTTGCAAAGTCCTACAGTATGCTTGGACTTCATTTCCTCCTTGAGCGCGTCAGATATTTCAGAATTTGTCGGAATCTGCACAAATAAATTCAATGATCACGCGCGTCATGTGTAATGTCATGTGTCGACACGTACCATTAAATTAAACAGAGGACGAAGAAGAAGAGTACGTACAGCGACACAGACCATGAACGTACCAACGAATAAGGGGGGTCGTCGTCGGCGTACCATGACGACGACGAGAACCCGTCCCCGGGGATGAAAGCGGATGATGACGCAAACTTGGCCAAGCGGATATTTGCTCAACTGGACTTCGGGCTGTTGCGGAACCCCATGCTGTTGATCCTGCTCTTCTCCGACTGTCTCTATTGGCTGACTTACTTCAACTTCGTGCTCATGCTGCCGATGAGTGCGCGAGAGAAGGGACTGTCGAGGCGCCAGACGGCGACGTTGCTGTCGCTGCCGCCCATGTCGGACATCGTGGTGCGACTGGTGGTGCCTGTCATGGTGGACCGGGGTTGGGTGGACGAGCGGGTCGTGTACCTTGTGGGACTGGCCACTGTACTCGTTGCTGTCCTGCGTGAGGCGCCTTTCATTTACGTGTTGGACCTCCATAAGAGAACCTTCCCATGGTCAAATGCCTCCTTACAACCCTTGTGCAGGGCAGTCAAGATTTTTTTTTATGTGCATTTTTGGAAATGCCTGCCTGCTACAATCAAAAAAAGTACTGTACATCCAAAATTTTTAAAGTAAAGTTGTAACAATATAATGCATTACAAATGCATTCCCAAGGCATTGCACAAAAATTTTTCTGTACACCACCCATGAAAAAAGGGGAATTACGAAGGAGTAGCAGAAGAAGCTGTCAAGAATAAAAGTGGAAGTTGTTTAGAAATAAAAGATTTGGAAGGATGGCAGAAATAGCTAATCCTGAAGGAATCTTGTGGGGCTGGAGTTGACCTTTAGTTCCCACAATCTTCCTCCCAAAAATGATTTGTCCTTCAAGCCTATTTTTGGAGAATCCTGGAGCATCAAGGATTTTTCTATGCATTCATCAAATTAGTTTTCCTGGTTACTGAAAACAAGCTAAAGAATCAATCAAGTTTTGGTTTTTGTGTTGTGCAGATCTTGCAAGAGTCCAGTTTTTGTGTTTGCATATTGTTTCACAGTCTTCATCATTGAGTTGTGACTTGAGTTCATTTCTTCTTACTTTGAAAAGTCCTTTTCAAGCCAGAAAGAAAATATAACAACTTACATTAGGACTTCTCAGTCCTGGCTGCAGCATGGCTGATCAAGCTGTTTCATTCCTGTTTTTTTTCCACTAAGACAATTGATTGAAAGTAAGCTTCTTCAAGCTCTCTTGTCATTAATCAGCATCCAAATTTCTCATCAAAAGGAATCTTTTAAAATTTCCTTTCTTGTCTAGAATCTATTTCTGACAGAAGCTGGGCATAACAGTTACACATAACAAATGCGTAAACTGTAAAACTGTAAAACCCAGCAAATTATTTGCTGGGTACTGTTGTCTAACAACTGATTATTGATATTAAAATATATATTCTTCTAATTCTTCTGAAATGACATCTAAATTTTGAATACCCAAGTCCTAGACCTTTGAAGTCTTTTTCACAGACTTCTTCAAAATTGTTTCCAACAAAATGACAATAATTTTCACAATCATATTTGATAAATCGTTAAAAATGCACATTTACCAAATGAAATGCTTCGATCACCACGACCGAGAATTGACACGTTTTGATGAGCAAATTGCAGTTTTCCCGCTTGTGTCTGGTGTGGCCACTTACGCTTGTTGTTTGCTGTTCGGCGTTGGTTGCGGTTCGGCGGTGACGCATTTTGGCCTGGTACTTGTTCACTACTTTGGAGTACATAATTTGCCATCAACCAAGGGATTCACAATGTTTTCCAACGGATTCTGCTACATAACCGTCGGCCCTTTGCTAGGTAAGATTTATTATTACATCAGTTTTTTAGTATTTGTCTCTATATAGGCAATTCCAAAGCGGGTCCCTACTGAAATTGAGTTGAAGTTCAGATTCAATGAGAAGTCTAATAAATATAGCAGAGAATTTGTTCGGTTTTTGATTAAATTTTAAATTCAATAAATGAGTTCAAGCATACAATTTGGACCAGATGATGAGAATATATTTCGAGATCATTGATTCAGATGCAAAGTTTTAGCACGAGTTTTTTTTTTCAACGTTTGCGTTTTTTTTCAACAGTCATTTCTGGTTACTGTATATGATGGCTTAGCGTCTGGCTAATGTGTCACATAACCCTGGAAATTTATGGAATTCCAATTCATATTTTAGCACACGGTTTGAATTATTGAATCACAATAAATTCGGTTGATTTATTGCTTCATAAACAACACACGACTTCCTTGTTTAGATAAGTTCAACTCCTTTTTTTTAGATTATTTATAGTGACGAAACCGGTACTTTTTTCTGCTCCCAATTTCCTGATGAAAATCCCGCGTGAAATATATTTCTTGTCCCTGTGCGAGGGATTCTCTTCCTGTTGGACGTTGAAAATGTCTCACAAGACCCTAGAATATTTCCGGAGTTTCAATTTAGATTAAACCGTTTAAATTCACCTTGAATTGCACCCCGAAAGTCTTTCGAATCATTGTTTCCCGAACATCGCACGGTTCCGCTGCTGAGATACATTCGCTTTTTTTATATTGAGTTGAAGCAGGGTCCTTTCCGGGTTCTCAATTTGCTGATGAAAATCCTGGTGTGGAATCCTCTGTGAGTGCGTCGCATTTCTCCTGATTTCCCAGGGCTGCTGCGGACGAACACGGGGAATTTCCGGGCCAGTTACTTCACCCTGGCCGCGTGCATGTCGGTGTCACTGTTGCTCTGGGCCCTGGAGCCCTGGGCTAAGCAGTTTACCACTCCGACACCGACGCATCAAGGGTAATTCCTCCTGTCTGAAATTGACAAAATTAAATCCCAAAAATGAAAAATAAAAATTATGATGATCAATTTGGAAGAACCCGTGCCGCGGTATTGTCTGGAAATGTAGAAATTGCACAACCGCGCTGAAAAACCCGCACCTGGCGTGTGGCCTTTTTTCCGGTGGGAACAAGCTTGGTTACTTTTTGAGTACAGTGGGGGCCCCGACATGCGGACACCCCGAAATATGGACGATTCAAATTAGGGACTTTTGAAAGTAGAAAAAAGTTCTGCCAGCTCTGGCAAGCAGTGGACAATGTCTCAAGATCTATGGACACTTTTTCAACATTTCCAGAAACTGGGAAAATTTCATTTTTCTGAATTCTGATATCTCTTGAACAAATTGAGCTTTCTGTCTTGGAAAAAATTGGTGATACATCTCATGAAAGATTCCCTACAACTTCTAATCCACAACAGGCTCCTTTATTTTGTTGCTTTTTTCTTTAGGGTTCTTCCTATCATATTATTCATATGTGCTGTGCAAAATTAAGCATTAAGCATTGCAATAAATTGTTGTATGAGGGGAAATTCTTTCGATACTTTTAGTTGCTGAAAAAAGAAGACTGCCATTGGTGGATGCTCCACTGATGGCTGGTGTATAAAGTCCCAAAATCTGCTCAAACCTGTTGTTCTGAGAATTGAGAATTCAAATTTTCACAGGTACAAAAATCTTATTTTGGAAAAAAAGGCTTGATGCTAATGTGAAGTCTTGAAAAGCAAAACGCAAGGACTGATGATATCTTTTGTAACTTGAGTTGGGTTTTATAACAAAGTCTGTGATTGGCATTCAGCAAATTGTTTGTGACTTTGGCTTGTTTGTGACTTTGGAGTTTAACAAAGTGGCGCATAAATGTCAGATTTATGTAGACTTTGTGTTTCCTTGTCTTTTGGGGAAATTTCCTTTTCTGCCATGCCTTTGTTGAATAGTTTTTTGAATAACAAGTATTATCCAAAAATTCTGGACCTTCCTTCCTCACGGCATCTTGGGTGGTCTTTTTGTTTTGGCAGGCAAAAAAGAGGGACAGAAAAGTAATGGCCATAAAACCTGCTTTAGATTGATAACCCAGGGTTGGGGTGTCTAAAGTTTGGCAGTGCTGTTATGAGGGCAGAAAAACCACAGCAGAAAGGGAATAAATCCCTGCTGGTCTGCCAAACCAGTGTATTCAATTTTAGTGTCCCTTTTGGGTCTCATAACCCTTTGATGTGATGGCAATTTTTTTTTTGCCATCACAGATTTTGCCAGCAGCACAGGCTTCCAGCCTTCCACACCCAATCTTATGAGAGGAGTGGGGAAAAATGCCACACAGCAGCAAAGGTTTAGGAAAATGTTTCTGTTGAAGAAGAAGACAGATTTGAGATATTTTTTCCAGGCTTTAGCTCTCCTGATCATCCCTGCTTTTTTGCTTGTTTTTTTGCATGCCTTATGGTACCAAATTTTGCAAATAAATTGCGGCTTCACCGCCTAGCAGGGGTTGAAGTGGAGATTTATTAGTTTATTCAATGTTTGGGGGACTTTTTCTTAATTTTGATCAATATAGGAGAACCAATTAAACATATTCTCATCAAAGTCTGAAAGGAAAATGTTTCCAACATGTGGACATTCCAACATAGGGACACAATCCAAGCACCAATTATGTGGCGTGGAATTCAGAAATAAAACACTTCAATCAGCTGTGGGGTTCAGCTGGGGATCTAGACAAAGATAAAGTATATTTTGTTTTCAACCCCAAGATTAATTGATTCACAGAACACAGCACACAATAAGAATATCAGAGAACGATTGGAATACAATAATAATAGTGGACTCAGACAGATTCAGGAAAGTACCGAATATTAATGCTGCAAGAGGGACCTTCTATGGTTTTTCACTCTCTCTCTCTCTCTTCCATGTTCTGTAGAAAACATGAGTGAGGTCTGGAATATTCTGGATTAATCGAATAACATCTCTTACGAATTTATCGTACGGCGTGGCGGTACTTTAACGTACCGAATTATTCCGCCACACACATTTCAGGACCCCACTGCTGCACTTGAGTGTGTTTATGACGAGTATGTCTGTCTTCAAAAGTTTTCTTTTGCCAATTCGATTAAGCCCTTATTCTCTGGGATATATGGTGCAATCTCAGACATGGAATCAGCGAGATAATCTCTTTATGGATCATGCAAATTCCAGTTTTGGGCCAATAGCGTATTCCGCCCGGGCCTGGAGTCTTCCATTGCAGCAGATAATGCATAAACCGAGGAACTTTTGACGCATAAAGACAATATATACAAACGGCTTTGTCGTCGATTTGTTTTCATCAGATCTTTTTGCGGCTGCTGCTGGGCGATTCAAAACTTTTTTCGTTGCTTTCCGTCTCCGTCAGGAATGACGGGATTTCTTGGGGATTTTTGCGAGGGATCATTTTTTGAAATTTGCTTGGCTCCTAAAATAGAGCAGTACCGAAGAACGAAACGGGAATTTGTCTTGTGCTTATTTTTCTTTCTAAATCATAGCAAGAAACCGAAGAGATTGCTGTCCAGGAATATTATGGATGAAAATCTACGACAGAAATAGATTCGGAGATGTTTGCTTGTTTGCATGCAAGGCACTGATGTAAATTGAAATCTTCTTCAGTTGTACAAGAAAAAAAAGATTTACATTTTGAAGCTTCTCATTAAAAAAAATAAATGAGCTCTTTTCAAGTTCAAGAGCAAGATGGTATTTTCTCAGAGGCTCATCACTCATGTTCAAAAATAAGAGGGACATATAAAAAAAAGGATGTGGTGCTATAAAAATCAATAATCGAATCAAGCTATTGGAAATTTTTTTTTTTTTTTGGATGTATGATACATATCTTCAATGCAGAAAATATTTTTTGTCAATTTTGCATGTTCGAAAATGAGAAAAACTTGTCCACAGTTCGAATGATTCGAGTTTGATCTACAATAAATTAATTTTAAAAAATTATGTCGAGTTGATTCAACCCGAAATATTTTCAACCAGCGTGAAGAGGCATAACTTCTTAATTTTTTGAAGAGTGTGCTTCTCGTTAATATTGTTTAGATATTTTCCACGATCCTATTAGCTCAAGTTTCAGATTTGAATAATGGAATGGAGTCCTTATAAAGAGCCGTATCAATAAGGACACGTGTTTGGAAATTATTTTATGCAACATTTTGAGAAATGACTGGAGAATCGTACCAAGTGCACAGAGGTTGTCGTACCGAACAAATTTAAATATTGGAGCTGCTTATGAAAAAATATAATCAGCCCTTCTCAAATGGAAAAACAAACGTTTACCAAAATGCTCTTCCATACTGTATTTGGAAACTGCACGAAAAAGTGGAGCAACTTGAAATTTTACGATATTTCAAGTGTCGCAACTGAAGCATGACTTTCAGTTTATTTTATTCCACGTCAGAGACTGCTACATATTTTACACTTCGCATCAAAAATTCTTCCGAAAGTATGGTTTCGAGGAATTCACTCATTTCAAGAGTTAAAGTGCTGTATAAAAACAGAGCTTGATCGTGAAATTTACAAGATTTTATTGCTTTCGCAGGGACAGAACAAATATTGCTGAAATCCATGAGGGCCACCAGGAAGTAGTCAAATGTAATTCCGGTGAAGGTGAAGGAGAAGAAGACGACGACGAGGAGTTTGAGGAAATCGACGGAGAAATCGATCCCGAGTCCCAGTGTGCCCAGAACAGGAACAGGAAGCAGCAGCAGCAGCACAACATCCGCGTCGAGGATTCTCTTCCGGCGGAAGTCACGACGGCTCATCGCGACCCGACGACGGGACACCGGAAGCAGTGATCGATGACAGGAAACTGGGGCATTTACGCGCTTCAATGCGGATACTATACATGAATCCTTGCTGATTTGCATGAAATTTTCCGCGCTTTCCGCCTTGTTCCGGCATCTGCATGATTGGAATCGTCTCGATCGGGCCGAAGACTAGCGTCTTACTACAGTATTCCTCTCTCTCTCTCTCTCTCTCTCTCTCTCTCTCTCTCTCTCTCTCTGTCTCTTTTGCGTGATTTATTCTTGCACCCTCAAGACTATTTTTAAAAGTGTGGTTGTTCGAATCACATTCCTTTGGAAGAACAGTAAAATTCCATTATAATATAATGCATCTGGTTATAACGAAGTTTTCGTTATAGCAAATGTTTTTTCTTGGTCCAGCAGAGTTAAAGACAGTTTCTTACTAGAGGGACAATAACTTGCAATTGTTTGCATAACAAAGTAACTTCCCACGATGATCTCAGTATAACGAATTTTGCCTTAATTGATTATGAGTGATCAAACCAAAGGAATTTTAGACATTGGGTAGAATGGAAAGGGAAAAGATGAACACCGACTTTTGTGCATATTTGACTTTTGAAAAGCCTTCAAAAATATGAGTACTAATCTTACAGAAAATCTAGTATTAAAGGAAGCATGATAGGCTTCGATAAACATTTATTCAGTTTTTTTTTTTAAATTTAGAAAGGACGAATTTTTGGAATAAAAGTATGATTGGAAGGTTACTGCTGTATTTTCAGGGAATATACTTGTTGTCGGAACTAGTTAAAATTGATGGTTACAATCTATTAGTTTAAACGTCTTCAAACCTCTGATTGTATAAACTCACCGTCGTAAGCTTTAGTTTAACTAACTCCAACAATTTATTGTGAGGAGATTTTCTTATTCCTGTTGCCGGGTTCGGTAAATCAATAACTCCTCAAATACAAATTAATACAGCTTTATTTCGTATTCAACAGTAAGTACGTATCCAGAGAACGTCTAGAAAGCAATGAGCGTGCAATAAAGCAAAGGCAAGTAACTATATAGATTCGGCTGGTCAGTGTGTCGCAATCGTGGTCAGACCCGGATCTGACCTCATTTGGGGGAGGGTTGCGTAACCCTAGGCGTGTGACTCAGTGAGGCGGCACGCAGCAAGGGCGTGACACAGCGAGAGGCAACGCAGCTGTTTGGGGCGTCGTCTGCTAGGTTAAAGAGAACATCGGAGCTATCATGACAAATTGTTCATAAAATATAAATGGATGCATTTTCTGTTTATTTCAGCCTAAACCTCAATAAGATCAGTACATCTTAGCAAATATTATAAGAAAGGGGATGAGGTATACTCTAGAGTAAGAGGGCTGTATTTCACATTTTGAATTTCATCTACTATTTCTAAATCCATTGTGGAAGAACTTCAGAGCCTCTATTATTCCTGTTTCCCATTATCATTTCAGGGCTCAAAGAACCGTGAATCTTGTTATAATAAATGTTTTCTTGTAATGACTTTTTCCTCGCATCCGTGGTGCAACAGATACGCTTTAAAATCTTAGAATAATTCTCCCCTATCATTCTTTGGTTTGCTCGAAAAAAAAAAGACCGGCATTGTGTTAGAAACACTGCAACAACTGGAACCTTTCCAGCAGACTGGACAATAAAAATATAATGAGAGAGAACTTCATTAGTTCTTCTAAGATGTGAGATGAAGCAACAAGAAGATGCCGCGAAAAATCACAACGTAATTCCTAAAACAATGTATTTAAATGCAATGAAAATGAAAGGTAGAATGTAATATATTTTCAACGCTTGAGTACTGTTCATGAGTGGGCCAAGTACTGATTATTCTTGACCCAAATCCGCAGTCGCAAGACTATAAAAATGACAAGGTTAAAAAGAAAAATTTAGCCGTGCTTCTCCTCCAGAAAAGAGCATCAAAATTGTTTTTATGATATTAACAAATATATTCAGCATGCTGGAGGAAGGACGAAGGAAATGACATCGTGTTTTTTTATAGGGATACAACATGAGTTGAGTATTTCGAGAAAATTTATGAGTATACATGCTCGACTTTGTCGAATTATGTTCGCCCATGCATAATAATAATCGGAAAATAATTTAGATATCCTTGATAAGCGAAGATTCGCGGAGAAAGGAATAAAGAGTTTTCAAACCCGCGTCTTATTCATGAAGATGAATTTTTTTAATTCTCAAAACCTGCTGAAAAACATTTCACCTCTTTCATGGGTGCTCATAGACATTGAAGCTCCAGAAAAAAGACTCTCAAAGTACCCGGAATAACACGGAAATATTTTCAGTAATTAGTTAATCGAAGGTCATAGCATAACACCATGTTTTCTCTCTTTATTTCTGCACTGCAGAGAACCTTTTCAAAACTTGATATTCCGTGCTTCTTCAGCATTTGACTTTACAAGGACACAAAAAGTGCGACTGATTCCAAATCAATATATCTGTAAAATCCACGGACGAGGCAAATCTTCGAACAGAACACCATCAATCAATGGAAGTACGAGACAGGAAATGATCAATTTTTTCGAGACAGACAATTATATGCCGTACTGGGATTTTATGAAATTGCAAACAGAAAAAAACCTGCCTTTCTTGGAATAATGTCAGAATGATGATGGAGCACATCGTATTGTTCTTTGGATTGACGAATCTCAGCGCCTTGCAGTGCTCTAAAAGCTGGACTGCACTGCAAAACTTTTTTTTTCTTCATATTTTTAAACGTGATGAGTAACGGGTTTTATGCATCTATCAAAGAAATGCAGCAACAACAAAAAATACTCAACTGGAGACTGCCTGAGGCAACAATAACGCAAAATACTTCCTCCATTTTCGAGATGAAGAAAATAGAGAAAAATATGCCAATTCTTCGCACCAGCACATTTTACCCACACGAGGTCGAAGTTTTCCGCTGTTATTCCCAGCATAAACATGATTTATATCCTTCCCGTTGCCTCGAATAGGAGAACCTTTTCAAAGCCTCGCCCTTCAACTTACATGACGCTTACTGCCACTATCGTTTTTCTCATCGTTGGAAGTATTCGATGAAATCATCACCAGCATCAGTCGACGGGACAGATGCGAAACCAGGCATGCTTATCGACGACGCTGTCGTCATCAGTGGCGGCGGCGGCGGCGGTGGTGTTTGTGTTGGAGGCGGTCACCCGACGCCGCGTTGGTCGGTCGACGAATTCGCCTTGCGGCGGTCGGAGAGCCAGATGACGACAGTGACGATGCTGACGTCGTTCACAGTGAGGACCGACGTGGCGTCTCTTCACGATTACCCCGTGGGCTGGGAAGAACGCCTGTTGGAGCGAGTGGGCAGAAGTGTGGCGCATCAGGCCAAGAACTTCAGCTTCTGCTTCACGCTCGTCAGTTCGTCCTTGGGATTCGGCAACATGTATCGCTTTCCTTCACTTATCCTCAAATACGGTTGTGAGTGATGATGTCACCGAAACGATCGGTGTCATTCACTATACTGTAGTCAAAATCAGAGGGACGCAGGAATTTTATCTGCTTATGGAGATTTCAGGTTGAGGGGAAGGCACTTGTACACCAGAGGTGACCCACCGAAAAATCCATGTGCGCCGCCATGACTTTTCACACTCTCGTCATCTATGAACAGAATATGAAACTATGCATCTCTCCAGCAACACTGGCCAATAGCCATCAGATATACAGTACAGTACACTCCTCTGAATTACAACGAGTTCATAATCACAAGGAATTGCAAGAAACTGTGAATCCAAACTTTGGCATTCTGCGGAAACTGACTTCGGGGGCGGTTAGGTGAAGTTAGGCTAGGACATGTTTTTTTTACTCCAAATATATTTTAAACTAACAGAACCTGACCTAGTTGAAAATATATTTTAAGTAAAAAAAACCTAACCTAACTTCACCCAGTAAGTCAGTTTTTACAGAATGCCAAAGAATGGATTTACAGTTTTTGTAATTTGTTGTGATCATGAACTTTTCATAATTAGGTGATTAGGTTAGGTCAGATTTTTTTACCTAAAATATATATTCAACTAACATTACCTGACCTAACCTAACTAATAAATACCTAACTGCCCCGGAAGTCAGTTTCTGCAGAATGCTGAGAATGGATGAACAATTGCTCATAATTTGTCGTGATTATGAACTTGTCATACAGAGGAGTACAGTACTGTATATGGGAGTCACTAGCCCATGTTGCTGGAGAGGACGGTTAAATCTGTAGAAGATTCACTTCACCGGTAGATGACACATTTGCATGACGTACATGTATTTTTTGGTGAGTCACTTCTTGTGTGCAAGTGCCTGAGGAAAAGACTTTGGCACAATAAGTTGACCAGAGGTCAACCGCAAAATTCATGTGCGCTGCCATAATTTCCTCAACTCTTGGCATCTATGACTAGCAGCAGATGAAATTAAGAATCTGCAATTAATTCTCATAACCCTCATCTCCAGCATCACCAGTCAGTGACTAGTCCTATGCACTCTGGAAAATCACTGGAATTGCGCCAGGAATAACCAGCACCAGCAGGCACGCTAAAGATAACTTTGCAGGAATCATGTTATGATTTATTCAAATCATTTTATGGCAACTTCTGTGCTCTTCATCATGAGCTAACCTAACCTAACTTCACTTCACACCCTCAGTATATGAAAAAAACTTGATCTGAACCAGTGTTCCCCAACCTGTGGGTCATGGACTGGTGCCGGTCTGCGGAAGTTTTTTGCCAGTCCGCGGGAAAATTCTAGGTGTTGAGGATGCATGAAAATTGAAAAATAAGATTTCATATTTTTTGGAAAAGATATGCAAATTGTCCCAATCTCAAGGCATTTTCCAGATGTTGGGGCAGATTTGTTTTGTTTTTGTTTTAAGAGACCCTAGATCAAAGCATCTGATTTTTTGGGCATTTGCATGTCAAGGTCTCACCGTGATTGTAAAACAAGTTGTTTTCTTGGTAATATGAAGCAGCTATCAATGTTGATGTAAATTTCAACTTAACATTTTTCACAAGACTGCATTTTCTCCAGGCGCCATCTCTTGGATGTCAGGAAAAATTCAGGACCTAAGGAATAAATTGTTTGTCTGAACGGCGCCTGGCTGCATTAGCAATAATCTGCTAAAATATGTCCTCTCTGAGAAATTCAAGCTCTTCTGAAATTCTAGCAAAAATAAAACAGTCTTTTTGCTGATGACTGAAAGCAAAACTCTCTGCCTTTTGTGAGTAATTACGTTTCCTCACATCAAAGTTTCCATGAAGCACACCATTTAAAAATTGGCACTTTCTTGTTATCTCTGTACCTGATTCCTAGACTGCACTACCATCCAGACAAATCTTCAGGATGAGTTCATAATCAAGACAACCTGCCAGAAACTGTGAATTTTATTTTTCCGCATTCTGCCAAAACTGATTTTGGGAGGTTGTTAGGTAACGTTGGGTTAGGTCAGGTTATGTTAGTTACAAATATCTTTTAATTAACATAACCTGACCCAACCTAACTTCACCTAACCGCCTCCCAAAATCAGTTTCTGCTTTCTTTGGGTTCCTGCTGAAACTGANTCTCGTATTTCCGATGTTGACAAGGTCTGGGTATCGCCAACGTCATGACGTCAGCCTTCTGCTCCGTCTACTGGAACATGACCCACGCCTGGCTCATTTATTACTTGTACAATTCCTTCTTCACTCCGCTGCCTTGGCTGACGTGCACCAACGCCTGGAATACCCATGGTAGGAATGTCTGAAGGGATCTGAGCATAACTTCACCTTATTTATGTCAGTGAGTGCGTATTTGAGTGTACATCAGTGCTGGACTGATGAGTAAATATTGCGATCCAAGATGCCGTTGAACCTCGATAACTCGAACCTCAATCAATTTAATATCTCAAAATTCCGATTTTTCCCATTTCCCGTCTGAATTCCATGGGAAAAATTCAAATAATGCATTAGAAAGCTCTTCAGCTCAAAGGCTTTCCTTACTCTCAAACCCCCGTATAACTCAAATTTTACGGAGGTCTTTTGGCAATTGTTAGTTTATTTCCGCACAAAATAACAGACTTGAGGAATTCAGCTTGGGCAATCAGCCGGTTGTGGCCAGGAACACTTTATTAGGGGGACACCTTGAATCTGGGTTATTTCTAGTTTTGTAATAAAGTTTATTCAACTTTTTCAATTCAAAGAATATTCAGAATTTAAGAATTCAGCTCGATAAATTCCCCACACACAAGATCACATAAAATAAAATAAAACATCAAAATCGTGCACAAGTTGGATAAAGAAATACAGAAATTATTCTTCTCTAAGATTTCTGAGAAGACAACTCAATAATTTGAAATTTTAAGGAACCTAATATCATTTTAATGGAACAATCTGGTCATGTGATCTGATCAGAAAATTCCATCAAATTTCTTGGCCTTCCATTGGCCAAAAAAAAAATCTACAAGGTTCTTGTGCGCCTTTGTCACAGCTGATGCAGGCCTTTTCTCATTCTCTCCTCAACAGTATTTACAGTATTATGTTGAAAAAGGGAAGGTAATAATCATAAAAACCCAACTCGTTGCATTTTTGAAAGAATGTGAAAAACTAATTAGGCAAATAGACCTTCAGCTTTAGCATTCGGAACACCCTATACCACTTATTGTGAGGTTGCCTCCATATATTTTCAGCATCTGGTCAACTCATTTAAAGGAAAGAAATTCAAGTCCAAGAATATCCAAGTCGAATAATTTTTTGTCCCTTGAATTTGAACTCAAGAGGTTTTGACTGTGGTTGTTTCTTGGTTGGTGGCTCTTTGAGATTGAAAACGAGTTTTCACCCAACCGAGAGACAAATTTTGACATAATAGGTTTGGTTTCTCATTTTGAAACTGAGCTGAAAAGAATTCTCGAATCAATTGATCAGATCATTTGATTGCCGGAACATTCACGCATTGGTCATCACTAATTTAACGGGAATGCATGTTATTGATGTCATGAATGTTCGAAGTTCCGGATTCAAATTTCATATGCAGTACACAGATGGGACCTGCAATTTTGCTGATGAGCCTCGTTAAGTTTTGACAATGCTCGCATCCGGCTTTCAACTAACAGAAAGTAAACTTTCAATCCGAAAAATGCATGAAAAGAGAGGTTTTTAAATTTTGAAGTTAACCTTTGGAAAATTCGTGGGTGAAAGAAATTTTTGTTTCTATTCGACGAAGTGCTTGTAGATTACTACATTGATCAACTGAATACTAAATCTAATAAAGTTGTTTTTTTCAGTGCTTTAAGATGATTTTCAAACAGCGAACCAGACACACACATTTCCATAAACTAGACTTTAAAGTGATGTTTCGCAGTTTTTAAAGTTCATCTTGAATTTCCTTTTATTAATGCCCTGGGATTTTCGAAAAAAAATTGAATTTTATACTATAGGTTTAACTTTCCTGGTTCCAGATCTAGGCATTCTGGGTGAAATTTTTTTTGAAATTGCCTCTGCTTCCGTTGGTAGGACTGGTAGGAAGCAAATCACTTCATAAATGTGCAGAAAAGTATGTTTTCATCGCATGGAAATCGGACCGAAAACATGTTTCCTATCGCATCATAAATAATTCGCTTTCCTCACGCTATCTGAGCAACAAGAAAGTCACAACTGTTCGAAAAGAATATCTTGTACCCCTGAGATGTCTTCGACTGTATAGAACTGTAATGCAATATTGTCTGGCTTTTTGCTAAGAATGATGAGGCACTTGAAACATAAATGGAATAGACCTACTTTTCTGACTGCCGTATTTTTTTCACCCAGAAGGATGTTTTGTCTGAGTTATTCAGATTATTTATTCACAGTTATGCCACAAAATATGGACATGATTGCTTTCGGATTGTCTCCATATGTTCCAAAATGTCTGCCTGTCAGATCACACTTCCGGCCCCTATTGATTTGATGTTTTTTAAACCATTTCCAATGTTCTGCAAAAATTAGAAAGGTCCTCAAAAAATGAGCTTTTCTTCACTTCGAGACGCAAGAAATAAATGCCATAAAACATGTGAAATCTTTGCTATTGGCTCACAAATAAGACGCAAAGGGAGAATAAATGAATTCATTGAAAACCACTAATGAAAGGAAATGGGCGGCTTGTTTTGGAAAAAAGACGTTTACAATAAGCTGCAATGTACGTGGATTTCTTTATAACAGGAGCTCAACTTGTTCTAGAGATAATGAATTTGAAAAAAGTTGTAAATGTATACGT